>PVLD010016918.1:0-43477 GCA_004027595.1 Dinomys branickii
AATGTGAAGATAACTATGTAATACAACATCCAGTTCTAATTCCCTACTATATTCTGTATAACTTTGTATTTTCTGTATTGTTTATGGCTTTTCTGGTTCATATGTCTCCATTCTTTTGTCTTTAAAATAAAATTTTAAAAAAAATTTTAAAAAAATTATTCCATAAAATAAACTCTTAGAAGAGACATTGCATCTAATGACATGGCATAGTTCATTCAGCTGTGTCTTCCTACGCTCCATTACCCTTTCCTGACAATGTTTTAAGCTTCCAACCTGTGGGATAGGAAGGACTGACACCTCCCCCCCCCAGCTCACTGGCTTTTTACCAACCACTGCATCCCGTCTGGGAGCATTTGTCATGGGCTCATGAAGGAAAGTCTTTTTCAACCTGGTGCTCTGGGAAAAGCATCTCTCTTTCTTCTAGACCTGACCTAGGAGGCACACAGCTCCACAGGCTGCCAGCAGTCACCCTGGTGTTGCTAGGGCAAAGCCTTCCTGCAACTGAAACCAGCTAGGAAGAATCAGAGTTGGAAGAGAGAGAGAATCAGGTGCCATTGCTTGGGGCAGCGGCAAGTTATGGTTTGCGTCTGGGTGTCCCAAATCCTTGTGCCGTCACGGGGCAGGCTTCTAGATTGATGACTGATTTCTTGTCCAGTGTTGGAATTATGGATGTGAGTGCTACACCTGCCCTGGGGCGGGTAGTTCGCACACAGTGTAAGGGAGGGAAAGAGGCTGCTGGCTGCTGCTCCTTGATTTTGCTCTTGCTGCTTTTGCTGTCTTCCTGCCACCATGAAGAGTTGCCCTCTGCCATGTGCCACCCTGCCTTGGAGCCAGCTAAGTATGGACTGAAACCTCCACAGACTGTGAGCTAAATAAACCTTTCCTTCCTTAACTTTGGATGTCAGGTATTCTGTCTCAGCAATGAGAGAAAAGTAACCAAGACAGAATTGTTTACTAGGCTGAAGCGGGGGTTACTCTTGAACTGTTTCACTGTGGGAGCCAATAATTTCTCTCTCACTTGCTCTCTTCCTCTCTCTCTCTCTCTCTCTAATACTGGGGATTGAATCCAGGGCTTTTGCGCTGGGCTACACATCCAGCTCTTTTTTATTTTGAGGCATGTGTCTCACTGAATGCAATCCTGCCTCAGCTTCCCAGAAGGCCGAGGTTACAGACATATGCCACTATCCCCAGCTTCCTTGATTCTTTTTTTTCTTTCTTTCTTCATCTCTTTCATTCTTTCCCTTTTTTGAGACAGGATCTCTCTGTGTAGTTCAGGCTAGCTCTGAGTTCACTATGTAGCTGAAGCTGGTCTTGAAGACACAGCGACCCTCCCCCCTCAGGCTCCCAAGTTCTGGGATTACAGGCGTGCGCCACCACACTAGGCTGTTTGTTTTAAAAGCCATTTGAGATGAGTTTTCTGTTGTGTGAAACTCGGGAGTTATGGCTTGTGTCTGGATGTTCCCCCAAAGCCTGGTTAAGTTACAGGCAGGGGCTTTTGGGAGTTGGGTGGATCTAGGGTGTGTGATACTGTGATTAATGGTGTATACTGTTGAATTCATCCACTGATTGAAATGAACATAGTTATAGGCGTGGATAATGGAAGCTTCACTTTGGATATGCGTGGCTTATAACAGAGGGAGGGAATATAAAGGAAGAGGGAAGGCAGGCTTCTGCTGCGCCTACTGCTCGCTGCCTTCCGCTTGCCTGCCATGGGCTGTTTCTCCTCTGTCAAGCCCCTCTGTCATGCTGCCTGGCCTGGAACCAGCTGACTATTGGCTGAAACCTCTACAAACTGTAAGCCAAAATAAACCTTTCCACCTTTAACTTGTAGGTGTCAGGTATTTTGTCTGAGCAACAAGAAAAGTAACTGAGACAACTAGGAAACTCTGAGAACCAAGGTATGAACACTGTAAACTGATTAGGCTGGTTAGGTTGGTGTTAGGGAATGAACTGTGTCCCCCAAATTTCATATGTTGAAGTCCTAACCCAGGTTGATGGATTTGTGGGCGGGACCTTTGGGAATAAGCAGCTTCAGATGAAGTCACAATAGTTTGACCCTCCTGAGAAGAGACAATGGGTACTTGGGCCCTTTCTTTCTTTCTACCCAGGCAGCCCGAGGACACGGCAAGGAGGCAGCCATCTGAGAGCCGGGAAGGGAAAACCCATGGCACTGAATCACCAGCTCCTTGATCTTGGACCTCCTGGCCTCCAGAACGATGCGAAATACATGTCTGCGGTTTAAGCTGCCCGGGATTTTGTTGATCAAAGCTGAGATAACTGGTGAAAGCCTTATTTCGCTGTAAGTGACAGAAATCCAACTCCAACCAACTTGGGGGGGGGGGTAAAAAAAAAAAAAGAAAAATATGGAAAAGCAAAGGCCCAGATCTGGCTCTCAGTCATGACTGGATCCAAGGCGCATGGTCTGCAGTCAGGACAGACTCTCCTCCCTGTCCTCCTCATGCGCTGCCCCGCCCCGTCCTGTGGCTGTTTTTCTGTGTTGGTTTCCTTCAAGGGATGTCCTCCCACAGGTCTCAGAGACCACACCAGCAGGGCATGAACTTGCACTGTCCTCCCAGGCAGCACCTCCGGGTATGAGCCACTCCTTCTGGTTGGGCCTGTGTGAGCTGCACCTCTTCCTACTTCAGCCCCTCTGAGGAACTCAGGAAATGGGCCATTCCTATTGGCTGGTGTGGATCACATGATCTCCTTAGTGGGACTGGTCCACTGGCTGCTCCACTGAGCATGTGCGTGTGTGATGGTGGTGTGTGTGCGTGGTATGTGGTGAGTAGGATATGGGATATGTGTATGTATGTGTGGGCGGTGCATGATATGTAGTCCTTATCCTGGGTGTGTGATCTGTAGTGTGGTTTGTGTGTGGAATGTGAGTGTGTGAGAGACATGAATGGTGTGTTTGTGGTATGCTGCACGGCACATGTAGCACGTGTGTGATACGTGGTGTGTTGGGGGCTGATGTGTGCGGTATGTGGTACAGATGTGTTGTGTATGTGACGTGCGGTGTATATAATGTGTGTGATGTGACATATCATGTGTGTGAGAGGTGGTAGCTGAGTGCAAAGGCTCAGAGTTCAATCTCCAGTATCAGTAAAATAAAATAATATGATAAAATTAAATTTTAAAAAAACATCATCTGAAGGAATTAAAGAACTTCAAAAGCCATAGCACCTTTTAGGTAAGGTGCTCCCAAAAGTCACACGCGGGTGCCTGTGCTGCAGCTTGGCCTCCATCTCCTTGCTTCCCTCAAGTCCCCCTCTGCCTTTTTGACCCCTCGAGCGAGCTGTATTTCCGCCATCCACACCACCTCGGCCACCCCAGGCTCAAGTCTTCACGTCTTCCCCACCCGGCCTGCACTAACTCCCAGAATCCCCGGCTGGGGCTGGAGGGTCACTCAGAGGCAGAGCCTTTGCTTTCTGTCCCAGCACTGTAAAAGAACAACAATAACAACAAAGAAGTGAGTAAATTCAAATTCCCCGTTTCTACCCAGAGCATTCTGTCCCTTGCTTTTTCTCCTCTAACAAGAAAAACAAGCTATTTTCACACCCACAACCACTTCCCTTCTGGCACTGGGAGTGGGGGTTCCCACACTAACTGGTTCTCCAGTTCACTTAGGACATTGCCGAGCAGTCCATAGCTTAACTCAGTCCTGACACTTACTGTCCAGAGCTAAGGTCAACCTCAAAGCGTGGGGACTTTGTCCCACACAGTGGCCCCATGCCTACAAAGACGGGTCCCCTGGTCACTGCATTTTCTGTTCAAGTTGGCTACAGATCAGAGGGCCTCACGGCCTCCTCTTCATGTTCAATAATTTGCTAGAATCCCCTGTAGTAGCCACGGAAAATGTACTTGCTACTTGCTCACTTACAAAGGATATCTATTTATTTACTTGCAGTGCTGGGGATCGAACCCGGGACCTCACACGTCTTAAACCATATTCAGAAACTATTAAAACCCCTTTGGGATTTTATGGGGCTTCATTTTAGGCACCATTGGTGAAATCACTGGCCCCTGGGGGTCAGCTCCACCCCTGGGGCTGAGAGTTCCAACCCTCTCATCACAAGGCTGGTTTCTCTAGCAACAAGCCCCCCTTCTTAAGGCCCTCCAAAGCCCTGTTAATTCCATCTTTGACCATCTGGAGCTACTGCACCAACTAAAAATGAAACTAAACATTACAATAAGAGGTGCTCCTTTTGCTCTTAACATTTAGCAGATTACAAAGGTTTAAGGGGCTCTAGCCAGGGGCTTTAAATTATTTCACACATTCCTTCCTTCTACCTGATTTCTACACTTAGCCCCTAGGATGGTCACTGACTTGCTGTGTGACCTTAGACCCTCTCTGAGCTTTTAAAAAAATCTGTAAAATGGGAGTAAGAACACAACCCTTTCATGTATGTTGTGAGAACTGAAATGCATGTAGATAAAGAAGCCCGCAAAAACATATTCATCCTCTAAGTGTGTGTCTCTGGCTCTCTCTGTCTCTCTGTCTCCGTCTCTCGACTAAGCACTCCTGATGCTAGATCACTGCAGCAACATCCCCAGGGGTCTCCAGCTGGTCTCCTTCGGTCCGGTCTACCCCAACACCAAGCCTCAGACAACCTTAAAATACTGTGTTCATTTTGTCTTTTTTCTTTCTGCATCAGATCCCTTTCTTCTTGCTACCAGATTAAACCAAAGACCCACCCCAGCTCTGCAGTCTTCACTCTGTGGCCTCTTACATCCGGGAAGAGCTTGCCATTGTCTCTTTGGTTTTTGTCTTTTTTTGCTTTTTGAGACAGGGTCTCACTGTGCAGTGCAGGCTGGTTTTGAACTCATCATGTAGCGCAGGCTGGCCTCAAACTTGCAATGTTCCTGCCTCAGCTTCCTGAGTGCTAGGATTACAGGCATGTGTCCAGCTTTGCCACTGTGTCTTTGTGGAACAGCATGGGAAAGAATTCGAGGGAGTGTGCAGGCTGGAGAACCAAAGACAGAATGAGACCCCTCAGCAATTCAGGGCTGGGTGGAAGAGGCATTACCAGCTGCGTGTAGAGAATCGGCTGCAGGGAAGAGGCGGGCAGGCCGGCTCGGCGGACGGGAAGGTGATGGTTTCCAGGAGAATGTGACCAGAAGTGTCACGTGCTCCAAGAAGGCCACACTGGGGACTGGAAAGGATGTGTAGTGGGTCAAATAGTGACCCCTAGAGAGATGCCAGGGGAACTCTTACCCCTAGCATTCATCAACATGATTTTATTTGGAAACTGGGCCTTGACTATGGTTATGTTAAATGGCTTGAGGTGACGTCATTTGGGCCCACCCTGACCTATGTCTGAGTCCTCGGAGGTCTGTTGCAGGCGAGGGAGATCTGGGACACAGAGACACAGAGGGCAAGTTGCACGAGACACACAGGCAGAGACTGGAGGTGTAGCCATCAGCCCAGGGACGCCCAGGACTGCTGGCACCTCCAGAGGCTAGAAGAGTGCAGTGCATGGCCCTTTAGGAGTTCAGGAGGATCAACAGGCCCTGACAACTAGGTTTCAGATTTCTGGACTCCAGAATGGAACACACACACACACACACACACACACACACACACACACATGTTAAGCTACCTCGCTGGTGGTGCTCTGTGGTGGTAGCCCTAGGAGGAGGCGTACTGGGCTAGGGTGAGGCAGTAACTGTGGAGGTAGCCACGTCTAATGGGGCAATGGTTTGGGACCTGGCTGCCTCTGGGATGGGAGGAAGATGAATGTAAAAATCAACCCTACTAGCTAAGTATGGTGGTGTATGCCTGTAATTCTAGCACTAGGGAGGCTGAGGCAGGAAGGTTGCTGTGAATGTGAGGCCAGCCCGAACTGTATAGTGAGACCCCTGCCCACCCTCCCTCCTCCCGCCCTGGAGATTAGGGAAAGAGCCTTGCATCAGGACAGCCCCTATCAGAGAGGGCCCCAAGGAGGCACTCAGAGGAGACTGGAGCTGTTCGGGTTTAACAGGCAGCCAAGGCCCACTTAACATCCCACAGACCTGAGAGTCTGATCACAAAACAAATCCCCCAGCTGCTGTTTGCCCATATTTCTGTCATGAGTCGGAGGCTCAGACAAGGTCAAGGAGTCCACAGTTTGTATAGATTTGGACCCAGTCCCCTCCACACCCTGCCAAAGCCCTGACCCGGTCACTGGAGGCAGCTTGGGACCCGCAGGTGAAGCAACCCTAAGAAGGGCATCAGCAAACCCCACTGTTGCTTAGAGAGATTTAATGATGAGCACCATGATGTCCCAGACAAGGGACAGTCCTCCCCCTGTCTGGCCCGCATCTGAGTCATCTCACAGTGTGACCCTGGGATCCAGGCAGGCCAGGGTTCAGACTCTGCACAGAGCTCCTGGGAAAATCACTTAAGCTCTTAGAGCTGGAGCCTGGGTTTTCAGTTCTTACTAACGTGGGGATAGCTGCTGGCGCCTCATGGAACCGTGGGAAGGATTGAAAGAGGGTGTATCTGTGAGCCTGGCACCCGATGGCTGCAGGGAAGACGTGAAAGGACGTCATTTAATGTTGCCACCCAACTGTCCCACTGCCCCAGTTTTCTCCCCATTGGCCATTCAGAGCTGAATGCCCAGCACAGTGACTGAGGCAGACCCAGCAAGCCGACTTCAGGGCACTTCGCAAGCCGGTTTCCTGGCCACTGACCTTCAGTGTTCTTCAAAAACAATCTAGAAAGGCCTTTGCTATGAAGGGGACACACCAGTCTCCTTGGGCGGCTGGCACACCTGGTACCCCTGGGGACAGTGTGGTCCACGACATCAGTGCTTTGGTCCAGACAGCCAGGGGCCGTCTGCCCACCTTGGGGAGGACGCTGAGCATCACACAGTGACAGTTGGCCACTGACAGAAACTGTGCCCTAATCCCAATAAAAGGACACAAACTCTTGTCTTTCTTCCTCGAGTGATGCGGGGGAAAGGAGCTCTTGCCAGGTGCAAAGAAAGAAGAAAACCCACTCTTGGCAGCAGGGGACTCAGGTTGCCACAGCAACCAGCTCTTCCCAAGTCCGCTCATTATCTGGCTTTTGAATTGGACTTCCGCTGTGTACGCACCAGCGGCGCTGAGTCCACCAGCTCGGCCTCTGGCCTCTCCCCAGGAAAGGCCGACCCAGGGGAGTCACTGACTTCCTTCCAAGGCCAGTCCCGCCTGTCCCGGGGTGGCACAATGTTTACTTGTCCCTCTGCGGGGGGAAGTGTCACTGTGGGAGGGAAAGTCCTGTCATCCTCTGCTCGGGGCCGGAATTTACCAGAATGGGAATTCGTAGCCTTTGAACCCAAACTCCTGAGCGCTGAACCTCAGCATTGCAGCATCACTGAAAATAGCAAAAAGCTGGGCACATGCAGCGCCTCTCTGATAGGACACTGGTTAAATGCCAGTGCCAGTCACAGTGGAATACCACAGAGCTGCAGGAATGACGACGGACATCGGATGTGCCCGTATGGAGAGGCACTGCTAAGTTAAAAAAAGAAAAGGAGTTTCAAACTCAGACAGAAAGTCAACTGGTGGGTCTGGAGAGGGGAGAAATGGGAAAGTGTTTAATGGATATAGAGTTTCAACTTTACAAGATGAAAGAGTTCTGGAGACTGGTTGTGAATATGACCATAACATCGCTGTAATCCCAGCACTCAGGAGGCTGAGGAAGGAGGATTGCCAAGAGTTTTGGGCTACATTGTAAAACCCTGTCTCAAAAACAAACAAATAGCACCTCTCCCAAAATTGAACTCTGCCTTGAAAAATGATTATGCTGGGGGCTAGGTATGGTGGCCCATGCCTGTAGTAATCCCAGCTACTCCAGAGGCTGAAGCAGGAGTATCACCTGAACCCTAGAGACTGAGACTAGTCCAAGTAACATATTAAGATCCTGGCTCAAAAAAAAAAAAAAAAAAAAAAAAAAACCACAGTAATTTTATGTTATGTGTTATGACCAGTTTTTTTTTTTTTAAAACCAAGTTGCAACCAGGTTGTGTGTGCCAGGCTATCCACCAAGCACTTTGGAGCACCAGTCAAGAGGAGCAGGCATTTCAAGGCCGGCCTGGGTTATGTAGCAAGTTCAAGGCCAGCTTGGACCACTAGTGAGCCCTGGTCTCAGAAACAAAACAAAACACCCAAAACAGAAACAACCACCCGAGTTGTAGAAGGGGATGAATACTTCTTTGTGGTTATCTCTGGAGAGCCTTCCAGTTTTGGAAGCAGACGGAAGCGGTCTGGTGGCACACGCCTTTGTCCCACAACTCTAGAGTGTCTGAGGCAGGAGCGTCTGAAGGTGGAGCCCAGCTTAGGCAATTTAGGAACTTACTGAGACCGGTCTCAGTAAAAAAAATAAAGAAGAGGGAGAGAGGGCTAGAAATGGAGCTCACTGCAAAGGCCGTGGGTTCAAGCCTCAGGGTTTAAAAAATGAAATAAAAAAGTGGCCATCAGTGGTTCCCTTGGACTTGGAGGGAGATAAGGAAGAAGATGATACATTTCTTTGCTTCCCTTCTGGAGAGCTTTGCAATAACTATCGCTCGGCAAAGCGCTGGAAGGACAGACACACGCAGGTACAGGGGCGAAGGACCCTGGGGGATTAGGGTGCACCTTACCCGGGGGTTATCGCCTCCCACCTCCAAGGAGGTGACTCCAACACTGAGACCTGAGGGTGACCGGGAACCAGTGCAGGAAGGAGAAGGGAACAGCATCCCAGGCCCAGGAGCAGAGGCCGCACAGAGCCAGAGGCTGGCCAGGACCTTGCCTTGTTGTGCACAGGAGAGGAGGTCAACGTAACGGGAGACAAATGCAGGGACAAGGCAGATGGGGAACAGGCAGTGGCTGCCCTGTGTTCCTAGGACAACAGGAACCACTGTGAGAGCCAGGCAAGGAGGCACATGCCTGTAATCCTAGCACTTGGGGAGGCTGAGGCCCGAGGACCTCAAATTCAAGCACAGGCTGGGCAAATTTAGTAATTTAGCATCTCAAAATAAAAAATAAAAAGACCTGGGGTTATAGCTAGGTGAGCAGAACCTGGGTTCAACCTACACTACAGGGTTCCGAGCAGGGAGTGACAGGATCTGACCTCCGGGTCAAAAAGATCACTAGCTCTGGGGCTCCAGCAGGGCGGGAGGGGAAGCAGAGACAGGAAAAACGCTAGGTCTTTATTAGCTTCCTGCTGAATGGCATCCGTGAAGATTTAGGTTTTAGATGAAGGTAGAAAATGGCAGTAATTACTGAAAGAGGTTAGAAGAGTTCACGTTCAAGAGCCGCCCAGCACTCCCAAAGGAGATGACGCTTGTTATCATAGCGGGGGGGGGGGGGGGGGGGGGGGGGGGGGGGGGGGGGGGGGGGGGGGGGGGGGGGGGGTTGAGCTGGGCAGGAGGACTGCAGTTAAGGGCAGCTCTTCTCCCACCCTAAGGCACCCTCACCGGTGCTCTCCTGATTAACGCAGGAGACGAAGGCCGCGGGTCCGGGTGGGGCTGGAGACCCCGAATATCTAACGCATTTCGGCTGCTGCCAAAGCTCTGCCCCGCGAGCCACGTTCAGCACAGCAGGATCAGGGGACAGTTCTGTTTTCAAAGTTTCTGCAATGATCAAATTCCTTTTACAAAAGCACAATTTGCATTTTTGCTGGAAAAAATAATTATAAAGCCCTTTCCAGCTTTACTGAGGTATAACTGACAAGGGTTGTATGTATTTACAATGTTAAGCAAAATGTTTTGATATTCATCTGTGTTAGAAATAATTACCAGCAACATCACCTCACATACTAACTATCTGTTTTGTATGTGTGTGATAAAATTTAAGATCTACCTTCCAGGCTTGGAATGTAGCTTAGTGGGAGAATGCTTGCCTAGTCTAGCACTTATGAGATCCTGGGTTCAACCCCAACAATGCCAAATAATAACAATAATTTAACAATTCAATAATTCCAATTAGTTCAGTTAAATATCAGGTTACATGTTAAAACTTTTTTCTTTCTTTTTTTTTGTCTTTTTGAGACAGGGTCTCGCTATGCAGTTCAGGCTGGCCTTGAGCTCACTTTGTAGCCCAGGCTGGCTTCGAACTCACAATGATCCTCCTGCTTCAGCCTCTCGAGTACTGGGATTACAGGCATGTGCCACCACACCCAGCTGTTTCAATTTTTTTAATTAAAAAAACTTTTTTGTGGTGTCTGGGGATCGATGCTGGGGCCTTGTGAGTACTAGGTGAGACTCTTACCGTCTAGCTGTATCCTCAACCCCAGTTCAACGTTTTACGATTCCACATGTGAGATCTTCATTTTTTGAATGTCCTCCCAGTGTATCCATATTGCTGCAAATGTGGAATTTCCTTTTTAAAACTTTTTATTTTATTCTTTAATTTTGCTGTACCAGGAATAGAACTCAGGGCCTTTGCACTGAGCTACATCCCCAAGCCTGTCTATCTTTTACTTTGAGAAAGTTTAAATTGCTTTATCACCCAAGTCCTGCCTCAGCTTCCCAGAGCAGGGATGGTGAACCTTTCAGAGCTTTCAGTAACAATAAACAGCCCACATTGGCACAGAGTATGGATTTTCTTCTTTTTAAGATTGAATATGCAAGGGGCTGGGGATATAGCTCAGTTGAATAAGCACTTGCCTGGCAAGTGCAAGGTCCTGAGTTCGATCCCTGGACCACAAAAAAAAAAACAAGATTGAATATGCTGACCATGGTGGTGCATTCCTGTAACCCCAGCACTCTGGGAGGCTGAGGCAGGAGGACTGCAAGTTCAAACCCTGCCTGGGTAACCTAGCAAGATCTTGTCTCAAAAATAAAAAAGGGCCCATGGGTATAGCTTAGTGGTAGAGTGACCCTGGTTTCAACCTGTTGTACTCCCCTGCCTACTACCGAATAATATTCTACTGGATATATTTTTTTCCCTTATCACTCATCTGCCAACAATTATGCTGATATCATAGCATAGCTGCTTTGAATACTGCTGCAGTGAGCACGGGAGGGCAGATACCCCTCTGAGACACTGATTTCATTTCCTTTGGATGTTGTACACATGCAGAGGTGGGACTGCTGAGTCGTACAATAGCTCTATTTTTATTTTTTTGGCTGAGCCTCCATACTGTTTTCTGGAATAGCTGTGCGGATTTATGTCCTCGAAACAGTACACAGGGTTCCCTTCCCCCACACCTCTCCCAACTCTGGCATCTTCCGGTTTCCGGCCTTTCTAGCAGGTGTGGAGTAATAATAGCTCATTGTGTTTTCGATTTGCATTTTCCTGAAGATTAGGAGCAGTTGCGTCTTTTTTCATATACCTGTTAGCCACATGTAGATCTTCTTTTTAGAAATGTCTATTCAGGTCCTTTGCCCACTTTTAAGACAGGTTATTGGTTGTCTTGCTGTGGAGTTTGAGTTCCTTATATATTAAAGTATTGGCCAGGCATGGTGACGCACACCTATAATGCCAGCCCTCGAGAGGCTGAGGCAGGAGAATCGCTATGAGTTTGAAGCCAGCCTGGGCTACAAAGTGAGTTCAAGGCCAGCCTGAACTGCATAGTGAAACCCTGTCTCAAAAAGACAAAAGAGCATTAAGCACTTACCAGACGTGGGGTTTGCAAATATGCTGTCCCCTTTCTTAGGTTATCTCCTCACTCTGGTGATTGTTTCTTTGCTGTGCAGAAGTTTTCTAGTTTGATAAAATCCCATTTGTCTATTTTTGCTTGGTTTTTGGGATCTGTTGCATAAAGTTCCCAGAAAGACGTACGGGAAATGTCTGCTTCTGAACTGCAAAGGGGCCGACAGACCAAAGAATAACCTGGAGAAGTCGAGCTCGGCGAGTGCCTGAGACTTTTACGGCTACTTTCAGAATGGTGGATGACGTGTGGGCTGCAGCAATACAGAAGCTGCCAAACCCTCCATGCGAGGCTACTGCTTTTATAGGGCATTAATGAAACAGCAAAGCAGCATCAAAAGCATGACACATCCTTGGAGAACTGTGTGTACTCTGCTCCTGTCCAACCTTTGTCAGGAAACCCCACCAGTCTCAGGAAACACTGCCCGTGCGTGGAGAAGTGACCTCGTTACACTGCAGTCTGGTGTGCAGCCCCAGCACCTATTGGGGGTGGGAGCCTAGGGACCCAGTGAACAGCTACATGAGCAGGGGGGGATTGGTGATGTGCACCACAAGATGGAGGTATTCTGGCTCACGATCAGAGGACAGTTCTTATCACAGGGTCCTATCCAAAAGTTCATTGCCTGGAGCTACATCAAGAAGGCTTTTATTATGTTTTCTTCTAGTAGCTTTACAGTGGCAGCTTTTACATTAAAGTCTTTTTTTTTTTTTTCTTTTTGAGATAGGCTCTCGCCATGCAGTTCAGGCTGGCCTTGAGCTCACCTTTTAGCTCAGGCTGGTCTCGAACTTGCAACTATCCTTCTGCCTCAGCCTCCCAACATTAAAGTCTTTAATCAATTTTCAGTTAATTTTTGTAGCTCACAGTTTGTTTTTTTTCAGTACTGGGGATCGAACTCAGGACCCTGCACTTGCTAGGCAAGCGCTTATTCCACTGAGCTATATCCCCAGCCCGAGTTAATTTTTGTATATGGTGTGAGATAAGGGTCCAATTTCATTCTGCATGTGGGTATCTAGTCTTCTCGGCACCACTGTTTGAACAGGCTGTCTTGGTGTCCTGGTCAAAGATGAAT
The DNA here is from genome assembly GCA_004027595.1 of Dinomys branickii. NCBI lineage: Eukaryota > Metazoa > Chordata > Mammalia > Rodentia > Dinomyidae > Dinomys > Dinomys branickii. The sequence continues at coordinate 12,666 of PVLD010016918.1, forward strand.
TCACTATAAGGGACCTCAAAAGGCAGGCCCTCCAAGCTGCCTGAGCCAGGAAAGCACAAAACAGCAGAGATGCCTCTGGCGCAGGCCACCAGGAGGAAGACAGGGTCACCCAGCAAGTCTTACTGCTTCTAGGGAGACACTCATGGTTCCAGTGCCAAAGGAGGAAACTTCTGTGTTCAGTGGTGCACATCCAACCCATAGCCTTGTGCACCCCGAGCAAGTGCTCTGCCACTGAGCTGCACCCCCCAGCCCAATAGACACAGTTTCTAAGTGAACAGTACGCACCAGTCATTATCCAGAATTATACAGAGTGCCTGGGTACAGGAAGGCAGGGTATTGGCAGGAAATCAGGAGAGACATACTAGTGTCTTCCTGGCCCCGGGCACTGCAGGGGCCCTTTGCAGGCAGGGTGCAGTGCTGCAGGGCAATGACTCTAGGACCAGCAGACATCGGTTCAAATCCCAGCTCTCATTCCCCAGTTCTCCCGTGTGAGCTCGAGCAGATTAGCACACTCTCAGGATCTGTTTCCTTCTGTGAAAGACAGGGACGATAACACCTGAGCTTGTTGTAGGGTTAGGATACTATGCCTAAGGCACTCACTTGGGTGACAAGCACAGAACTGCAGTCAGGAAAGTACCAGCTGCTCTGCTTTAACCTCGGCGAGGACTCCATGACCCAGGGATGTTAAATACCCATTTTGGAGGGAAAGGCATTGAGGACTGGAACGGTCTCCTTGGGCGCTGGAAAGGACCGGCTCTCTGCTTTGCTCTCTCCGGCAGCCCCCATCCCAAGACAGAAGCCCGGGACAGGGCGGTGCCCTGGACCCACAGCCCTGCTCAGGCCAGCGCCGGGTGCCCGGTGCCCACGCCAGATCCACCGGCCCGCAGGAGCTGGAGGTCAGGCAGAGCGGGCACCAGTGCGTCTGGTCCTCGCCCTGCAGCGCTGCCACCTCCACGCAAATGAAGCAAAGCTGGAACTGAGCCTGCGGGGCCACGCGAAGACCCCACCCAACCCCGCTCCTCCTCCGCAGGATGGAAGCGGCTGGAGCGCAGAAAGCAGCTCCCCGCATCTATTTCACTTAATCCTGCTGGCTGGATGCAAATCGCTTTCTCACACCGAGGCGAAAGAACGCTGTGGGCGGATGGAGCTACAGGGCCACTCAGCCTGTGGAGGCGCGGAGGTGGGAGGGCGGCGTGTGCAGGACACAGAGCCGTTGTCCCTGAGGCAGGGAGGGGCGCGGCTGCCACCCCGGGATTCCTCCGATCAGCACCTCTTTGCCCCTTCGGGGCCACATCCCACCGCTGCAGAGAGTGTGGGGGTCCAGGCAGTTCGGGCCAGAGGGTCTGGAAGTGGGACAACAGGCCAGAAGTCGCTGTGAGGCCTTGGGGTCCCAGGTCACGGAGGGGCTGGGGGAGCCCCCGCCCCCCCCAGACTTAGAGAGGGGCGGGCCGTGCATGCGTCACTGGGGAGTGCAGGGGAAGAGAGGTCCGGCCCTCCTGCCCAGAGGGACTGTGCGTGTGGGATGTGTTTCTTTATACCCACTTTGTTACGTAAAGGACTTGAGATGGCTTGCAAAATGTATGCAGTGCCGAGGAACAAAACAGCTTTGGAAATTAAAGTGGAAAGCAAATAAGGGAAGCGAAACAATGAAAGGAGAGCGAAATGGGCATCCATGAGCGTGCACGAAACTGTCCTGCGCAGTCGCAACGTGGGCCGTCAGCTTGGCTCTACCGGCCCGAGTAGCCAAAGTGAAGAGTGAACCCCAGAGCCCATACATGAGAACAAGCAGAGCTTCCCAGGAGAAGCCCTGCCTTACCTTGGTACCGAAACATGGGTCCCTGTTGGGTCTGTCAAAGGTGACCTTGTGGTGTAGTGGGCAATGGATACAGCCACCATTTCTTACGAGGCTCTGAAACATAATTACGAGTAATTCTCATGCCCAGCTGCACCGTTTGCAACACCAAACCCTGGGGACAGACCAAATGTCTCCCACACATATTATGTCACAAATATCTGGTGTGGAGTATTATGCAGCTATTAAGAAGGAAGAGAAGCAACTTCGGTACTCACACAAAACAATTCCCAAAGGTAGACTAGGAACTGAAAAGGCCAGCGGCAGAATAATGTCTCTAAAATGTTGCTATTTTTGAAAATCAAAGAAAGAAAGAAAGAAAGAGAAAGAAAAGAAAGAATGAAATGGAGCCCAGTGGAGGGGAGCGAGGCTATTGGGGGGTGTCCTAGGCGCACGGTAGGGGTACGGGGACTCTGGCCCCTTCCTGTCTCTCGCTTTCTTCCTGGCTGCCATGAGGTAAGCAGCTTGCTCTGCCACGTGCCCCCTGCCTTGACTAACTGCGCTAAGCCAATGGAGCCTGTGCACCACAGACTGAAACCTTGAGCCCAAATAGACCTTTGCTCCTTACAAGTTGGTCCCCTCAGGTATTTTGTCACAGTGATGGAAAGCTGACTAACACAAATGTCAGTACTATCCAAAGTAATGTACAGCTTTAAAGGCAATCCCTACCAAATTCCACTGACTTCTTTTGAAGATAGTAAAACAAACAAACAAAAAAAAGCCCATCCTGAAATTCATAGGGAATCGCCAGGGATCCTGAATAGCAAGAAAAAAAAAACCCTATAATAATCTAAACAGTGTGGCACTGGTATAAGAGAAGACATGTAGACCAATGGAATAGAAGATCAAGCCCGTACGTCCCTCCATAGTTTTTCTTTTTTTTTTTTTTTGGCGGTACTGGGGATTGAACTCAGGACCCTGAACTTGCTAGGCAGGCGCTTATTCCACTGAGCTATATCCCCAGCTCCTTTTTTAAAGATTTTCATTGTTTTTTTTTCTTGGCGGTACTGGGGATTGAACTCAGGACCCTGCGCTTGCTAGGCAGGCGCTTATTCCATTGAGCTATATCCCCAGCTCCACGTCCCTCCATAGGTCAAACATTTGCTGACAAAGATGCCAAGGCTCTTCCATGGTGGAAAGGACACCTTTCCAAAAATAGTGTTGGAGTCAGGCATGGTAGGCTAGCTACACTTGAATTCCCAGCACTCTGAGAGGCTGAAGCAGAATTGCAAATTTGAACCCAGCCTAGGTTACTTGGTGATTTAATAAAAACTTGTCTCAAAAAAAACAAAACACAAAAAAACAGGCTATGAATATAGCTTGGTGTAAAGGGCCTGGGTTCAATCTCCAGTACACACACACACACACACACACACACACACACACACACGCTAAAAGCATGAAACCCTTAGAAGAAAACATAGACAAAAGATTGATGTCCTTGGATTTATGAATGATTCCTTAACAGAACGCAGAGGAATGAGCGAAGGACTTCCATAGATATTTCTCCACAGAAGATACACAAATGGCCAACAAACCTGTGAAAAGACATTTGACATCACTGATCAAATCACCACAATGAAATGCCACTTTGCACCCACTAGAAAAGAGAAGAGCCCAGCACCCGGGAGGATGTGGGGAAGTCAGAGCCTGTTGCCTTGCAGGTGGGAACATGAGATGGCAGGGGTGCTGTGGGAAATTAGAGTCACCACGCCACCCAGCATCTCATTTCTGGAAGCAGGGACTGGAAGAGACACGTTCATACTTATGTGTTATTAACAATATCCAAAAGATGAAAGCGACGTGAGTGTCCGTCACCAGATACAGGAAGCACCATGTGGGCCACCATCTTCATGTTGAGTGTCCCTCAGAGGGGGACACAGGTGAAGCTTGGTCCTCAAAGGGGAGCTCTTGGGAGGCTGTGGCACCTTTAGGTCCATGGGTGACCCTCAAAGGCAATCTTGGGATCTGGTCTCTTTCTCTCTTGCTCTCCGGCTCATGAGGTGAGTGGTTTTGCCCTGCTGCCTCCCCACAGGCCCAAACAGTGAGCCAAGTGACCCAGCCTGGAACCTCCATTACTCCAAGCCAACCTTTTCTCTTTACAAGTTAATTCTCTCAGGTACTTTGTGACAGTGACGGAAAGCAGGCTGACACATTGCATCCTTACGCACAATGGAGTATCATGCAGCCTTCGGAAGGAATGAAATTCTGACATATGCTACCACATGGGTGAGCCTCGGGGACACTAGGCTGAGACAGACAAGACAGTCATGGGAGGACAAACACTGTAGGATTCCACTTCTGGGAGGTTTCAGAGCAGTTAAATTCATAGAGACAGAAAGCAGAATGGCAAGGGGGAGGAGAGTGTGGGGTTATTGTTTAGAGGGTGCGGAGTTTTGGTTTGGGAGATGAAAAAGTTCCAGAGATGGGTAAGGTGATGGCAGTACAACAACGTGAAGGTGCTTTAATGCTATGTTTGAAAACGGTTGAAGTGGTTTTCTTTTTTATTTGAAACAGGATCTCACTGTGTAGTTCAGGCTGTCTTTGAACTTACTATGTGCCCCAGGATGTCTTTGAACTCATGGTAATTCTCCTGCCTCAGCCTCCAGAACGCTGGGATTACAGGCATGCACCCCTACACCCAGCTATCTTTCAGAGACATTTTTTATGTGGGGCAGAGAGTTGATAAATATGTGCTGAGAGCTCCCCTACCCTGTCCCCCCCAACTGCTGCTTATGAAGACCGAGACAGAGCTGAGTCAAGCGCCCTGCGTGGAGCAAAAGTGACTTTTTCTGCCAGCCAGAGAACCACGGAGGATCCCCCTTCACATGCGTGCCTCACACAACACAAACCCAGCACACACACCACACACTCAGGATCCCGCACTTCACACCCGTGCCTGCACATAGGCTGTGCGCCCCCAGATATGTACCACTCCCGACTAACACACACCTCACACAGCGTGCATCCTCCACATGGCACACGTACCACACACACAAACACAGACACATCGCAATCTCCTACACACCCACTCCCACACATATACCACATGTGGGTGCATGCCACCTACACCGCCTCACACCACACACGTTCCGAGCACTGCATTATCCCACCCCACACTGCGCACCGTCCCATGCATGCTGCTCGGGGCCACACACGCACACATGCGCACACACACACACACACACACACCAGGCACATCGTGCCAGGCGTGGGCTCCTCCTGCCATGGGCCAACCTGCCATGCAGTTTGAGAGCAGAGGCGGAGAGCTCCCCAGTATCTGTTTAAACACAAACACAACGTTGCCAGCCCCGTTCATTCACCCCTCCCACTGCTCTGGCATGGTGACTATGGTGAAGTGAGTCCCCCCCATCGAGCGGTGCCAGGGACTCCAGGGAAGCCCGCGCCCACCCCTTGCCATCTCTGCTGCTCCCTGCCAAGCACTGCGGTTCCTCCGCGGGCCTCTTCACTTTTCAGCTTCCTGCCCTGATGGGAGTGACAAGCGAAGCCCCCGAGGCAGAGCAGGATGAGTACAGAGCCCCGGGCACCCCGGCGATGGGGAGCCAGAGGCCAAGGGAGGGCCATGGCAGGGCTGCAGAGGGCGCAGGATGTGCCAGCTCCGGGGCTGGTCCCTGGCCGGCCATCCTTACCTGGCATCGCCAGTGGGTGGTGACAGACCTGGCCGGCTCCCCGGGCCTTGGAGGCAACAGATAAAATGGGCGAAATCCGATGACTAAGCAGGGACAAAGGACCCCGTGCCAGCCCTGCGGGACTGGAGAGGGGCTGGCTCGGGACACGGCCTGTGCCGTGGGCATCGTCCTCCCTGCACCCTGTCGTGCTGTGGATCCGGACTGTCCCCAAGGGCCTGTGTGACACCAGCAGCAGGCCACAGAGCACTAAGGGATGCACAGGCTTGGCTCTGCTGCGCTGCTGCAGGGACCTGACAGGCCACCTCGCCACAGGCTGGGGAGGAAGCACAGGCCCCGTCCCTCACCGCTGAGACCTCCAAGCTGCGGGCGGGCCGCAAGAACCCTTTTCTCTCTAGAAGCTGACTTGCTTGTCTGCAGAACGGAAAGCTGACTTACCCGCCCATCCAGCGCGCTTCCAATGAGCTCCGCTCTTCCGGCCAAACCCCCACCCCAACTGCTGCAGTGAGGGCGAGGAGGGGCTCGCACCTGTGCGGCTTCACACCTGCACCTTCCTCCGAAGCCTTGCTCTTGGCTGAGGAGAGGCCTAGGAGGTTTCAGCCCGGCCCCGGGCCCAGGACTGGGCACGTAGCAGAAGATAACAGCACTGCCCCCTGTTTTAGGGGGACCACCTCTCCAGAGCTTTCCATGGGGTCACACTGAGGTTGGGCGTTTCCTAGCGCCCCATCCTCCCCGTCACTGGTTTCTCCCAGAGCCTGCCCTCAGTGCACCCGGCAAACAGGAATCCCCCTCTCTCTAGAGTGCAGAATCTCAGGTCTCATGCAGACCTAAAGATTCCTAATTTGCATTTAACAAGATTGCAGGTAATTTGTTTATTTAGTGTTTTCTTTCTTTCTTTTTTTTGTGTACTGGGAATCAAACTTAGGACCCTGTGATTGCCAGGCTGGTGCCCCTCCTTTCCTTTCTTTTCTTTTCTTTTCTTTCTCTTTCTGATGGGGTTCTCACTATGCAGTTCAGACTGAACTTGAACTCAGTTATGTAGCCCAGGGTGAGCTTTGAACTCATGGTGGTCCTCCTACCTCGGCCTCCTGTGTGCTGGCATTACAGGTGTGCGCCACCACACCTGACCCACGTGATTTGTTTTTGGAGGACCCCTGGGTGACTCTCCTTGAAAGGGGAGCAGTTGCCTCCACTGTGGCTGAACCTGACCCCGTTTCCATGTACTGATATGTACAGAGCTGGCTGGGACCTCTCCTTATCCCTTCAGTTGGCTTTAAGCAGCGCATATCGGTCTAGCCTGAGTGCAGATGGTGGTCTTTGGAGGTGGCAGGCGAGTTTCCCTGGACCCCGTTGCCCCCATGAGTGAGCCAGGATGAGGCAGGATGTTGAGCCAGTGCTCCACGCTGTCGGCTGGGATCGAGCCTTGGGATAGAGGCTATGACTTCCTGGGGCTTGAAAGCTTACACATCAGAGCTGAAGCACGGACCCCAAAGCATTCGCTACTGTCTCGGTTGTGTTATGCACATTACTCTTTCTGCATATCCTTCTCTCTGCATTTGCAGAGGTGACTCCAGGCCTCTACCTAGCCCAGCTCATGGCACGTACCTGCTTCTGGCGATTCTCACAGTCACTCATCCTCAAGCCACTCCCTTCTTTATGAATGAATAAAACCCAAGTCAGGCCTTGGCTGGAGGCCTTTGTTCCGGATGACCACCCTTGTGGCTGGACTTACACCCCTCGGCTCCCCATAACTACAAAGATGCCTTAGTGTCTATTCTCGCCTTGGTTGCACCAGAGGTGGTAGATTGGAATCGACTCACTAGAACCCCAATAACTCTCCATGGGATTCCAAATATAAACTTCCTGGAAAGTCCCCTTACAACAAGTGTGTGCCGCCACACCTGACCCAGGCAATGTTTTCACACCTTAAAAACAGCGACTGCTGCGGTGGGACCCTGGGAGTTCAAGGTCCTTTGAGGCAGGAGTTTGAATAACTGCTTTTCAAGGTGCCAGCGCGCTCTCGGAATCCCCCCTGGCAGCCTCCCCCTTCTCCTCACAGACCGTGGACCACCATCCAGCCATGTGCATGGAAGGGGTCAGCAGGACCTGCGAGTGTGGACATTGTCCATCCCAGCCTCCCAAGTGGCTCTGTCCACGTCAGGTCTGCGGGGAACTTAGCCGACTGGGGCTGCACAGGACAAAGCCTGAATCCCAGATGTTTTCCTTTCCCAACACAAAACATCAGAAATGTACTGCCCTATACTTCCAGAAGCTGGAAGTCCGAACTCAAGGTGTTGGCAGGGACCTGCTCCCACTGAGGGGGACCAGCAAGTTAGGTTTAAGGGTCATTTCCTTAAGTGCAAATGGGGCCGGGGCCAGTAGCTGCCTCGCTCCAATGTCTGCCTGCATTGTCACCCGGCCATCAACTCCTGGATCTTTTCTTTCTTACAAGGACTAACGAACGGCCTAACCTCCTCCACTATGACCTCATCTTAAGTAACTACACAGACAACGACCCCGTTTCCAAATAAGGTTCTGTTCTAAGGGACTGGGGGTGAGGACTTCAACACGGCTTTTTTGGGGGACAGAATTCAATCCATAACACATTCTCTGCCATTTGTTAGCTATAAGCTGCCCGGAGTCACAGAAACTCGCTATACTTTCCTTTCTCCAGCTGTAGAAAATAATAGCAGAGATGGTTTACATCTAGAATGTTTCCTGAAAGCCTCAGGGATTCAGTGCTGGGGTTTGGGGAAGGTAATTGGCTCTTAGAGCCACCGAACCTGTCCATTTATTGGGAGAGTTTGCAGCTGAATCTTCCTTAGGAGGCGGGGCCTAGAGGCGGATCACTGGGGGCGTGGCCTGGAGAGGTTTCCCTCCCTCCCTCCCTGGCTCCTCCCTTCCCCATTGCTTCCTCCCGGGGGCAGTGCTGTGAGCAGCCGCTCTCCCCTAGACCCTTCCACCATGCCTTCCTGCTTAGAAGTCAGCGGAACGTGCAAATGTCTCCTTTAAATTGTGAGTGGCCGGTATCGTGTTACTGAGCCTCAGCCACAAGGAAAGTGACGAGACAGAGGATGCTCCTGCTAGAGAAACGAATAAGCAGGGTCACAGCGTCGCTGCTACGGTGGTGGGAGGCCCACAGAGGCAGACGCTCCACGCTGAGCGGTGCCCTCCCCACTAGGGTTCTTTGGGGCACCCAGAGGCTCTCCAGGTCCCTGTCTGCTCCAGGCTGCCTCGGCCCCTACTGCTCGGCAGGAGAGCACGTCGGGTCAATAAAAGATCACCCTGGAGCCCTTGAGAAAGTTAGGTTTAAGGGTCATTTCCTTAAGTGCAAATGGGGCCGGGGCGAGGGGGTGGCGGAGGACAAATAGGTTGAGTGGATTGTAAATAAAAGACTCAGTCCTGGTTCTTGCTGATCTCATGATGGCAGGACGTGCAAATCAACCTTCCCAGGCAATTCCTGTTGCCAGGACAGAGCTGTCTCTTCTTCTCACCCTGCTGCTGCTGCGCTCCCCCTTCCTGCTGACTCCTGACAAAAAGGGGTGAACGTTCATTCGGCATTTCTCTTAACTGATGCTGTTTGGGCTGACAGTGTGGCATCTGTGTGCCTTAGTCACTACAGAGCGGCATCCATCAGAAGAGTCAGCTCTCTTGGGATCTGGGCTCAAAGCCCGCCTTGATTCCGCTCTCTCCAGGGCGTGTGAAGGTCATCCCCACCCAAACAGTCCCTGAAGAGACCAGCTGGACTTGGCATCTCTTGCCCCCTCGCCTACCTGGGCGCCCACCTCCCTGGTCCAAGCCTCCTGAAGGTTAATCCCCTGGGATCCTGTTACACGTAAATCAAGGATCCTAGCTCTGAGCAGAGGCCAGCAGTCTTCCAGCACTGGTGCTGCTTATGGTTAAGCCACCCAGCTGGGTTTCTTCTGTGTACTGAGACCCAGTGCTCCTCACGGCATCCCTCTGCTGTGATCTGCCCTGATCACCGGGCAGGGTACAGGCCATCAAGAGGAGGAAGTCACAGATTGGGAAATATCTATGATCACTTTAGACCTCGGCCTTCTGAGAGGCAGCGACTGTCTCTCGTCCTGTAAGGTCACTCTCAGCCCAAGGAAAAGGCAAGAGTGAGGACAGCTCAGGGTGTGGTTTTTATCCTTTGACGGTAATCCTTTCTTTTCAGAGTGATCTCCTCTAGGACAGTGTTACTTTCTAATCCTGCATTCACTCTTCCCCTCTAGTGATACTGCACACAACGAAGTCCAAATTGAGGGGACTGCATGGGATTTGTCTAATCCCTTTCTTCATGCTCGCTCCATCAGGCTTTGTTTTGTGCCCTTCCTGTCCCTACCCCTCATCCTTCTCCTCCTCCTCCATTTGCCTCCCCCTTTCCCTGTGCCACCAGTACTGCTCAACCCAAGAGAAGGTGCGGCTGGCTTCTGGCCCTGAGGCTTCTGGGAAGGATAGGATCAGGTGTCTCAGGGTGTTGAGGTGGCTTCTTGGAGAGTTAGGATTAGATGCAGTCATACAGATGGGCCCCGAGGTGACAGGACACACATGAGCACTTCCTGTGAGCACACATGTGATCCTCCTGCCTCAGCCTTCCAGAGTGCTGGACGCACATGTGAGCACTTTCTGTCTCACTGTGGGATGCCCTGTGCCAGCCACTCTGATTCTCTGCCAGCTAGCAGGTCATTGCCAGGTGTGCCCCAGCTCCAGCCTTGGATCAGAACCGTGAGCCAAAATACATCTCTTTTCTTTCCAGCTTACCCAGTCTGTAGTATTGCGTGGTTAGCAACACAGCACAGAATGGACTAATATGATGCCACTTCAAAGCCCCTCCCTGTTGGATCTTGAAAACTTAGCCAGTGGAGGCCATGTCAAAGAAGCCAGAATTTCCCAAGGTCAAAGAAAAAATGAGGAATTCACCTGTTTTTACTGAATGAGGGCACCCAGATGTCACAATATCATAGTGCAACAATTAAGCCTTTTTTTCCTATGCACTGGTGGTAATCTTTTTATTCACACATGCTTCAAGAATTGCCCATGAGCTCTGAGGTGAGGGCCACAGGCAGGCCAGCCTTTCTTAGGAAATCTAATACTGCATAAATTCAATCAATGCTGCGAGCCACCCTGATTTTCCCTTGAAAGGCTTTTTTTTTTTTTTTTTTTTTGGTACTAGAGATTGAACACAAGGCCTTCACACCAAGCCTCACTCCCAGCCTTTCTTATTTGAGCCAGGGTCTTGCTAAATTGTTGCCCAGTTTGAGTTTGAACTTGTGATCCTCCTGCCTCAGCCTCCCAGAGTGCTGGCATTACAGGCATGAACCACCATGCCTGGCTTTCTGAGAGACTGTTGACTTTGCACACGGGGTAAGGGTGTAGACTTGGGGAGCAGAAACCCTCCACCCAATTCTGCTTCTGTGAAGGACAGACAGTGACAGGGAAGGGGAAGGAGGTAGTCTGGTCTCCAGGTGAACAGCTCTGTAGATACAGCAGAGCTACGGCCATCTATCTACCTGCTCATCAGGTGAGGAAGGGATGCTGGAGGCTCAGGTCTGGGAGTCAGTGAAACACTCTGTGAACATGCCGGGAAGGAACAATCAAAACTAAATTGAGGGCTGGGGATATAGCTCAGTGGAATAAGCGCTTGCCTAGCAAGCACAGGGTCCTGAGTTCGATCCCCAGTACCGCAAAAAAAAAAAACAAAAAAACTAAATTGATGTTCCAGCCTGAGCCCCGCCATTCTGACTTGAAAGCCTGCTCTTAAATTCCTTTGAAGAAAGAGAGACAAAGATTGCCTTCCAAGCAAATGCTGTCTTTGAAATCTGCAGAGTGATTAGTCAGAGGAGGGCTCCTTGCACTCAAATGATCCATCCTTCCACCTCCCAGCTGGCCCACCCCATGAACCAAACGTGCCTGTGCCTGCCCAAAGTCAGTCAACTACTGTGAAAATCAGTGAAATTATTTACACCCTTTGAAACAAGCATTTCAAAGGCAAGTCTGGTGAGTGTAGTCAGAGCCATGGGTATTGAGCTACTTATTAGCAACATCAAATTCTTTGTCCTTCTCTTCTGCTAATGGCTGACTTTTGACTTGGTGATTGTTAGTCTCCGCTCTCAAAGTGAGACCCCACTGGGGTTGGTTTGTTCATGGTCTTCTGAGTGACATTCTCCCCATTTTAATGGCCTGAAAGCATAATGAGATGAATGAATCACAAGTAATAATGAAAAAAAAAAGAAAACCTACGCAGGAGCAAAATGGGACTCATTACCACAAAGCAGCAGCATTATGAGAAGGAAAGGAAATCGCTGAAGAACAGGGGTGAATACAGAATAACTAATATGTGTGCTGCTCACGCTTCTAAACACTTACCTGTATCCACTCATTTAATTCTCATTTAACAATTTTACAGAAGAGGAACTGGAGGCACAGAGAGGTTAATTAGTTTGTTTCAACTCACAGAGTGTTAATTAGCTTTCCATGACTGTAACAAATACCTGAGGCAATCAGCTTAGAAAGAGAAAAGGTCCACTGTGCCTCACCACTTCCCGTGGCTTCAGCCCACGCTCTGTGGGCCTAATTGCTTTGGGGCCTGTGGTCAGCAGCTCACCACAGAGGGTGCTTGGGAACAAGAGAAAGACAGGAATAGACCAGGGTCCCACAATCCCCCTTGAGGGCACAGCTCCGAGCATCTGAAGGAGTCCCGCCCAGGGCCACCTCTTAAAAGTTCTACCCCTTAAACACGGGGGCTTTTGAAGACAATCAAGATCCAAACTGGCACACAGCCAGGAGGAGACCGAGTTAGTATTTATTTATTTATTTGGTTTTTTGAGACTGAGTTTTTTAGTGCAGTTCAGGCTGGAATGAACTCAATGTATAGCCCAGGCTGGTCACAGTCCTCCTGCCTCAGCCTCCTGAGGGCTAAGATTACAGGCCTGTGTCATCATATCCAGCTCCAAGTTAGTATTTAAACAAGGAAGGCTGGCTCAAGCCTAACCTTTCCCAGCCCACTTGACAGGAAATAGCAAAAGCACTGAAAGACATTAAACATATATTCCCAAAAAGTCAATACACAGATCTCCATGTATGCATTGATCATTATATTAGTGACCCAAGATTCAGGGACAAATAACTATGACCCTGATTGTTGAAAATAATACAAATGTATCCTCTCTCAGTCTTGGAGGCCAGAGGTCTAAATCAAAGTGTCAGCAGGGCTGTACCATACAGCTCCAGGGGCAACTCCTGCCTGACTCTTCTGCTCCCTAGTGCCCTGGCCAATGGTGCGAGTGGGCCTCATGTGGTCTTCCCTAATGCCCTCATCCCTCTAATTTCCATCTCTGTATGTACATGGCCTTCTGCTGTGTCTCTTACAAGGACACTTGTCATTAGATAATCCAGGTTAGGTTCTCCGCAAGGTCACTAACTTAATCCCATGAGGAAAAAAACTCCTTTGCAAAGGGATTGGCACATTCACGAGTTCAGGGGTTAAGAGGTGGACACAGCTTTTTGGGGAACCACCACTCAACCAGCGATAATCACTGGGCACTTTCTGATATTTTAAGAAACAGAAAACTCACCTGTAATCCCAGTACTGGGGAAGCTGAAATAGGAGGATCACCTCAGGTTTGAGGCCAGCCTGAACTGCACAGCAAGACCTCATTTCAAAAACAAAAACAGCAAACTGACTGCAAACTAGTTGAAACAATAGTCACTGAACTAAACAGTGCCACCATAGTTCTCACTTTGGGTCAGACTTTGAAAAACTGACCAGGATGTCCCAGGACTGGCTGCATCCTCTGGCCAGCACCTCCTTTGCCCCCCCCCCCCACACACACTCACACCTCATGCCTGAGCCCCACCTCCTACCAGCCAGTGAGCTAGGAGTCCATGCTGCAGTCCTGCGTCCAAAGGCAGCATGGAGGCAGAGTTCCTTTCTCCTCTGGGAACTTCAATCTTTTTTCCTAAGGTCTTCTGCTGAGTGGATGAGGCCCACTTGCACCAGGGAGGGTAACATGATTGACTCAAAGTCTACTGGTGGAGATGTTAACCACGTCTTTTAAAAAATAGCTTCACAGAAACGACTAGACTGGTGTTTGACCAAACAGCTGGGGATCCTAGTATAGTCTCAGTGACATAAACTTTCCCACCACATGTGGAACCCTCTTCTTTTCATTCTCATGAAGATTCTAAGAAGCTGGAAGACCCTGCCCAGTGGGGAAAACACCAGTCACTGCTGTGGCAGAATAGAGCAGCTCCTAGATTGTAGGGACCTAGATAGGGATGTGTGGTTGGTGGAGTTCTCCCGGGGAAAGAGAAAAAGGAACCTCTCATCAGAATGGAATACGCTTGTGAATCTAGTTTGGATGAATCAGGTAAGTCAGCCAAGGGTTAAATTAATCGTGTTTTGTTTTGTTTTTGGAGATAGGGTCTCACTAGGTAGCCCAGGCTGGAACTTGTGGTGATCCTCCTGTCTCAGCCTCTTGAGTGCTGGGATTACAGGCACGTGCCACAATGCCCAGCTAAATTAATTGTATGTTAAGCATAGTGCTAAATGTACACTATGTCATCAAAGAATATTGAACCGCACAGACAAGAAAACCAACAACTTAATGCAGGGTTTTAAGGAAACAAATTTGGAGGTGGGCAGAAGATCAGAAAAGCTTTTCAGAGAAGGCACCTGTTAGCTGTGTTTGGAAGATATATTGGCTAGGCTTCTCTAGAGGAACAGAACCAATAGAACATATCTATAGTTAGTTATAAAGGGGGCTTTATTCGATTGGTTTACTGGATTAGAGGCTGGATGGTCCCATAATGGCCATCTGCCCACTGGAGGGCCAGAGGGCCCCATAGCTGCTCAGCCTAAGAAGCTGAAAGCCTCAACAACGTGGCTGGGGATGCGCCCCAGTCTGAGGCTGAAGGACCGGAGCTCCCGGCTGCGTGCAAAGGCGGGACAGCCTAGGGCCCGGTGTCCATGCCGATGGCAGCCACAGGACCAACTGGCCATGCAGAATCTAGGGCTGCTGGCCTTCCTTCTCCTCCCGCCGCTCCATCTGGCTGCGGGCACCTTGTCAGTGCCGCCTGCAATCGGGGCGAGTCTTCCAGCTCCACTCCCTGGTGCACAACGCCACTAAAACCCGGGTTTACCTAGACGTGTGCGTTACTAATCTCCTAGGTGTCTCTCAAGACAATCGAGCTGATCAGGACTGGCCCTCACAAAGGGCAGATGAGGGCCGGAGAGCAGAAGCCGCAGGGAAGAGCAGAACCAGCGCGGAGACGGTGGGGCAGAAGGAGCACGGAGCGTGCGCCGTGTGGGCTGGACTGGCGGCGAGCCCTGTGGGCGGTGTGCCCAGGGACTCCTTTCCCTTCCTGTGCCCCACGTCCCTCGTGCTCCGCGTGTCTTCCCTGGAATCAAAAGTCTCCCCTCGTCGGGATGGCCGGGTCCCTCAGACCCCTCTGCGGAAGCCCTAATCCCCAGGTGATGGTACCGGAGGTGAGGACTGGGTCAGCAGGGTGGGGCGCTGGCGAACCGGATTCCTGCTTTTGTAAGAGGAAGTCATGCTGGACAGGGCACTGTTTGATCCCGCGTGAACACACACACACACACACACACACACACACACATACACACACACATGCGTGCGCGCGCACCATGCCAGAGAGCTGACTTCTTTTACCCACGCGCGGATCAATGACAGATCGGAGGCCTGAAGCCTGGAAACGGGCCTCACCAGAACTGGAGCTGGGACTTCCAGCCTTCAGAACTCAGAAGTGCGTGCTTGTTATCTATAAGCCACCCAGCCTGTGGCACTTTGTTACAGTAGCCCAGGCTGACTAAGACAATGTTCTATTTCTTCCCTTATTCCAAGAGCCTGGTACACGCAGGGCACATGGGGGAAAAAAACAACAATAATAAATTCTGGTCAAATGCTGCTGGATTCAAGTTCAGATTTGGTGTTCGTGTGGGTTTGCCCCAAACTCTGTCGGCCTTTTGGCAAATACCAGCAGTTCACCAGGTAGATGGTGAGAGAGGGGAAGACATCACAAAAACCACTTCTTTACTGTAATAAATAAACGGGCAAAAACTAGACAGTGTCTATTTTACAGTTGGTAAAGAACAGAACTTAAAAACCTTTTGAGCAAATTTTGATGTTATTACAAATGTGTTCACACTCATCGAAAAGTTTTTCATTTAATAAATGTTTTTAGAACAAATGAATAGCCAGACCCCAGTAGCCATGTGTAGGGGTGCTGTACTCAATGCTGAGCTCAGTTTGGTGTGAGACTATCAAAATACATCATTCATTCTCCATGCACTATTTTCTGAGTTTTACATCTAGTGCTACATAGGGCCAAGGTCACAGTTCGGTGACAGGGAAGGAGGGCTGAGCTTCCCCACCAGGGACTCAGGGCATCATGAACACAGCCAGGAAGGAAGCAGCTGTCAGAGTCAGCACACCCCCGTCATAGCCACACCACTGGTCAGGACGAGACCGCAGTTTCTATAGCTACGAGCCAGTCTCTTGGGGAACA
This sequence comes from Dinomys branickii, assembly GCA_004027595.1. Classification (NCBI taxonomy): domain Eukaryota; kingdom Metazoa; phylum Chordata; class Mammalia; order Rodentia; family Dinomyidae; genus Dinomys; species Dinomys branickii. Next base: position 28,695 of record PVLD010016918.1, read on the forward strand.
CGTTGCACCACAGTCATCTCCCTAAAAAGCCCGAGTCAGTCACGTGAGATGTGCATCTCTGCTGAAATGGAAATGTTTTCCCATAGAACTCCTAATTAATAAAGTGACACTCAATAGTGTGAACGTGACAGAACAGGATGCAATAAAAGTAATAGGAATACTTCCCTGTGATGGAAACACACAAGTGGTCCATTATGAGAGCCACAGGAAGACAAAGCCTGATCCCCAATTATCTGTTCAGCATGCTGCACAGCTGGCGATCAGACATGGCAGGCGTCCAGAGGCCCCTTTGTGGACCGGGAATGGTGGAGAATGAATAACCAAAGCCCTTCCAGGAGAGGCTTGGGAGCAAAGGGGCTGTCATACTGTCTGATGATGAGAAGGACATAGCCACATGACAGCTTTTAATTTCCACTATTGAATTCTGGGGGAGCTGTGGATCATGCCTTCGGGGCCCTGCCACTGAGCCCCTCATACTGAACTGAATCCTCTGCCGTCGCTGAGAGTGTTATGTAAGACACCCACTCTCTAGAGGAGAAAGGTGAACTTCTGAGATGTGATGGGACTGAGTAGCCCAAAGCCACGCAATCAGTGAAAGAACAAAAGGTGCAACTGGAACCAAAGCCCAGGCCCTGGCCTTGCGCCCAGTGAGCACCGACTGAACACACGGCCCTGCGCCCAGTGAGCACCGACTGAACACACGGCCCTGCGCCCAGTGAGCACCGACTGAACACACGGCTGGATTTCCCGGCTAAGTCCCCGAGAGAGAACGCTGGTGAAATGATTGCCAAGGAAGCGAAGATCGTAGGAGTGTTCAGAGCTCGAGTGGAGAGCCACACGACAGGCTTTTAGCAACTGAAACTTCAAACCCTGAAGATGCTGCGTGGAGTTTTTATCAGGAGGAATCAGGCCACTGGCATCTTTTGAAGAAAAAAAACGTTAATGATATGCTACAGTTATGAGAGGATTTCATTCCCCTCAGTGGGCCTTCTTTCCCTTCGGAATTAAATTCTAATATCCATACTGAAGCAACACATTCATTCCTCGGCAAAATAAAGGACCCTATTGAAAAGCATAAAAACTGTTACATGGGAGCAGAAGCATAGAAAATAGAAGCGTTACATGCAGTTCACCCACCCTCACTGTGGGGCCTTTTGCCATGGCTAGGGGAAGTAGCCAACTTAGATGGCCTTTAGGGTGACCACAGGCACTGATCCACGTACACATAGCAAGTCATGAAGTCTTCCCCAAAACACTGTGCAGAGGGAACGATTGCCATCTCTGCCTCATGGACGGGACAGCTAAGACAGAAGAGCCTGACTGAGGTCACACAGCCAGTGAGGGGTACAGCTGAGGCGGGAGCGGCAGTCTGGGGCTAGTCCACACTGTTACCCACCAGATGTGTCTGAGATGACCCTATCTTTCTTCTTGAGAGAGAAGTTTGCACAGATTTCCAGCTTTTCTCTCTGACTTCTCTTCACTCCCAACAGCTCCTGATTTGTGAGCTGTGGAGATCCCAGCATTCACTGGGCTCCATCAACAATGGTATGGGCCATTAAAACTATGTTTACAGCTGGGCTTGGTAGTGCACACATGGAATCTTAACATTGTGGGAGGCTGAGGCGGGAGGACCCCTCCAAGTTCAAGCATAGCTTTGGGAACTTAGTGATTTGGCAAGAACTTGTCTCAGAATAAAAATTGTTTAAAAGGGCTGGAGATATAGCTCATTGTGTACAAAAAATTATGTTTGCAAATCTAGGACATGGGGAGCTAGGTATAATCTGGTACACAGTGACAAAAACAGGATGAAAATTGCCCATGACACTGATCTAAATTTTATATTTCTCAATCATAGTTTTATACACATACATTTAGATACTGACAAATGAGGAACACCCCTGGTATTGACAATGGTTGGGGGAGGAAGAATCTGGGGTGGTTTGTTTTTGTTTTTTGAGACAGACTCTCAAGTCCAAGGCAGACTTAAATTCACTATGTAGCCCAGGCTGGCCTCAAATTCACAATGATTCCTTTGCCTCAGCCTCCCAAGTGCTGGGATTACGGGCGTGCGGCACTGTTCTTGTGTGGGTGATTTTTTTTGTCTTCAACTATTGATTCAATTTCTCTCAGTTTTCTTCAGTCAGGAAATTTGGATAATGAGGCGATAAAAGTTTAAATCATGTCACAGTTGGAAATCATTTGGGTAAAACTTGCCTGGGCAGGAGCGCGAGTAGAAGCTCAAATTACAGTTAACAAGGGCTGTTCTAGAACTTAGCACGGTATCAGTGGCCGACCCTGGAAGCACAGTAAGGGGAAAGGTGAGGGCTGCACACAGCCCTGATTGATAATCTCCACCACCCCTCCTCCCCTTAAAGTCTGAAGGCAAGTGCCGGGCATAGTGGTGCCTGCCTGTAATCCTAGCACTTGGGAGGCTGAAGCAGGAGGATTGTTGCGAGTTCGAGACCAGCCTGGGCTACAAAGTGAGCTCAAGGCCAGCCTGAACTGCACAGAGACCCTGTCTCAAAATGACCAAGAAAAAAGTCTGAGCGCATCCAAACGGTTTGATCGACACTCAGACCAGTATAACAACTAACAGCAGTGTGGCCAAGTGGTCTGTTAGGAGCAGTCACATGTGAACCTGCAAAACCTGGGCTCCTTTTGTGCTCAGAGTTAAAGCTGCTGAAAGAGGACGGGTTTCAAACGAGTGACTGCCAGAGCACACCTGACTCTGGCGTGGAATCCCACTCTTCATCTTTCTGCCTCATTTGTTCTGCCCCTATGCTTGGAGCCAGTGGGAAGGGAACCAGAATGCGAGACATTGACTGCCCTGCAACTGATCCCATTCTGTCAGTAACGCCCCCAACAGTGCACAGAAATCTTCACATCAAACCTCCGGCAACTGATACAATTTCTTTTTCCAATGAACTCACACTTCACTGCAGAGACAGGCTTGAGCCTGTGGGCCTTTTGGCTTCATAGGCGCAGGGGCTAGAACTCAGGGACTCGTGCATGCTATGGGCATGCACCCTACCACTAAGCTGCCCCTCAGCTCACCGCTGTCATCTTCAAGGCTCACCTCATCCCGAATCTGTGTTCGGGGCTCCCCTGTTAGAATGCACAACGAAATACAGCAGACACCCGAGCCTCCTGTTCACACAGGGAGAAATCACAACGTAAGAGTTATAGATTCTGGTTTTTAGGTACAGAAAAATAAACAATTTTGTGTGGTTGGTGTTCTTCCAAAATAACTGCAAGCTTCCTACACAGTGAAGATTGCTTCTGCATTTCTTTGTATTTTTTTCTCAGTGTCTCCACAATGCTTTGGATACGGTAAAGCTCTGCTAAGTTGACTAGAAATTACATGTCATCTCTAGATCTATGGCCTTGTTGCCTACTTTGCCAGCAGGTGCCTCTATCCTGAAGATGAGGTTTTCGTCTCTGAAAACGATACTGTCAAGATGACCTAACTTTCACCTGGCCGAGGAGAAAAATGGGCTTTCAGGACACTGCAGAAAACAAGAATGCAAACTCAAGAGACGCAGTTAAAGTTAAAAGAGCATGTAGTTTCCATGGAGGAGACCCCAGAAATGGGATGAGTGCCCTTATGTGAGACCTGAACCTTAACCATGGCAATTTACAGCCAAAGGATGCTGTCGATGACCGAACGCTGCATCTGCCAGCACATGGAGCTTGGGTTTCCCAGTCCCCAGAACGGTGAGAAGTAAATTTCTGTTGTGGTTAAGGTACACAGTTTATGGTATTTTATTATTTTGAATGAACTAAGAAATTCGGCTGGATGCAGGTTAGTGACATCGTGTGAGGCAGAACTGCGACCTTGTCACTGTCTTCGTGCGGAGGTGAAGTTTGGCTCGAGGAAGTGCACTTGGGGGTGACAGTGACAGAGGTGGCTGTGTGACATTCATTTTCTGTGTCGACATGACTGGGGTCAAGGATCCCCGGATGGTCTGAGAAGTGTTACTTCTGGGTGTGTCTGTGAGGCTGTTTCCAGAAGAAACAAGTCAGCATTGCGAATCAGCAGGCTGAATAGAAAAGACCACTGTCCCCAGTGTGGGTGGGCACCGTGCAAGCTGTTAAGGGCCTGAGAAGAGAGCTGGAGGGAGGGTGTTTGCTCTCCCTGAGGAGCTGAGACATCCTCTTTTCCTGCCCATGAACGTCTGTGCTCTGTTCCTGACCCTCTGAACTCAGACTGGGACCTGTATCAACAGCGTTCCTGTTTCTCCTGCTGGTGGCTACAGATCATGAGCTCTCTCGGCCTCCGTAACAGCATGAGTCAATGCCTGTAATAAATCTCCTATGGGGGGGGTTGGCTTTTTTTGGAAACAGGGTCTCGCTATGCAGTTCAGGCTGGCCTTGAGCTCACTTTCTAGCCCAGGCTGGTCTTGAACTCAAAATGATCCTCCTGCCTCAGCCTCCTGAGTGCTGGGATTACAGATGTGCGCCATCACATTGGCTCTCTAATGCTTCATTTTATTTTTTTATTTTAAAGATAAAGGAATATAAACTCAAGTAACACAAAAACAATAAGGAAATACACAAATTATGGGGAAGATAGTAAGGGACTGACAATGCTGTTTTACATAATATCATCTTCATATTGGTTACTCAGTTACCTCAAAAACAATGAAGGAAATACACAATTATACAGAAGGTAGTAGGGGATTAACAATGGTTATTGTATTACATAACATTATCTTCCCATTTCTTAGTTATAAATCAGAATAACACATAAATGATAAAGGAAACACAGAATTATAGAGCAGATATTGGAGAATTAAAAACGGATGCTGTATTACAAAATGACGTCTTCACTATTGTTACTCAGTTATACAAATAATGGCTTGTTTGATTAAGTAAACAGTTTCCTCCACCCTCATCTCCATTGTTCTCCCACCCAATCAATCATCTTCCTTCTGACAATAACTATGCTTTTTGGTTTATTTACTCCCTTGGGCTCTCACATTGGAAAGGCACATGGCTGCTTCAAATTATGCTGTAACAAACATGGGTGCACTCAAATTACTATGGTACTAAGTGGAAAAGCACCATCCTCAAAGACAGTACATAGGCAGGGAACCAAATACACTATGGTCAGACTCAGTTGATAAGCCCTCGAGGCCCTCAGGGGTCTAGTCCAGTCCTCAGGTTCACCCCCATGGACTGCCAAGCCCCACCTCAAAGAGGAGCTTCCAGGGGTCAAGTCCGCGGGGTCCACCCTGCAGCCTGCTGGTTTCCACCCCAATGAGGCACTCCTGGTGGCCCAGTCAAGTTCTTGGGGTCGCCCCCGGCACTGCTGGGCTTCACTCCAGCGAGGCGCTCCCAAGGGCCCAGTCAAGTTCTCGGTGTCACCCCTGAGCACCACGGGCTCCACCCCAGTGAGGTGCTCCTGCGGACCTGGACGAGTTCACAGGGTCACCTCCCCACAGACCACTGGGTTCTGCCCAAACAAAGCACACCTGGGGGCCTGGTCAAGTTCTCAGGGTCACCCCCAAGCAATGCTGGGCTCTGCCCCAGTAAGGCACTCCCAGGGACCTGGACCAGTCCGTGGGGTCGCCCCCGCAGACCACAGGGTTCCACTCCAACAAGGCGCTTCCAGGGGCCTGGTCCAAGACCTCAGGGTCCCCATGTAGCCTGCAAGGAGCCCCCCAACTTGATTCTCATTTCTAAACCTTCCTGGTACTGGGGGACCCGCCTCTCTCCCTCTTGTCACTCTCATGTTGCTATAGTCCAGTGTTTGGGTGGCGACCCTACGGGAGGATCCTTCTCCGCTGTTTTCCCGGTCACCTTCCATGCTGGGCCTTTCCTGCTCCAGTTTTGGCCCAGTTCTCAGAACTTCGCTCTCCTCTTGCTGAGTCAGGAGGCTTCCGTGAGCATGGGCTTCTGAGGCTGAAGCTGTCAGCGTAGGAATGAGGGAGTGGGCGAAGGGTGTGTGTGGAATGGTGACTCCCTCTTTCTCCTCCTCCTCTTCCTCTAACTGCGCCATGGCAGTTGCCTGAGCTGTTTTTCTGGAATGAGTTTTGTTTGCTCCTTGTGAAGGTTTGAATTCTCATTTTGAATCCTTTGATGCTGGGCATAGGTGATGTGAAGTCTCCCCCACTCATGCTCACTGAGGTAGTTCAGGGTGTGTACTAAGTTTAGTTATTAGTTTTGGGAGACAATTGGAGGAGTTTCTCAGGTCTAAGAGTATGTTGTCATCTCTTGATCTCCAGGACTGTGGTTTTTCATATATCTTGTCTCTATGGGTTGATACAAAGTTCGTATTTGCAAGTGACATGCAGTCCTTCCCAGTGCTCATATTAGTAGCAAGCCTCAGCCTTCCCCTTCCAGTATGTCATTGACCTGGCCGCTCTCGCTGACCTGTGGCTGTTGCTCCTCTTCCAGGTTGCACGCCTAGGATCTTGGAGGGCCGGCATCAGGGGCAGCAACCAAGGGAAAGGGACCCTGGGGCGAGGGGGGGGGTGGCACAGGGCCCAGGCAGAACTGCATGACTCCGTGGTCCCATGGTGGCTCCACACCCCCCATGGCTTTGCCCCCGTCCCACAGCAGGACTGTGCCCAGTGGCAGCTCTTCACCTGGCAGCTCTGCAAGCCATGCCAGAACCACCCCTAGTATCAGCTCCACGCCTCATGGCTCACACCACCCAAGTTTGGCTCGATGTTGCTGGGCTCCAGTTCCCAGCTCACATCAGTGAACAAGGTGCAGTCTCCAGTTCAACGTGGGAGGTGCCACAGAGCCTCCAGATGTCTAGATGCACTGAGGGAACGAGCAAAGGTGGGGGAGGGTACAGCGGTGGGTGAGGTACACAGGGTGCACTGGCACCAGGCAGGGGCAAGTCCGAATGCAGCTAGGCTGGCGTGGCTGGTGGAAAAGACTGTGCCTGTTCTGCTGCCGCTCGCTCCTCTCCTGGAGTCAGCACTCTGAGGTCTCCTCAGTACTTCCTCACTGTCACTGCTCCCTCTCCAGCCTCTCCCACTGTTCTGGTTTTGGCCCAGCCCACAGATCCAACTACACCATGACAGCTGCCTGGGCTGCTTCTCTGGGAGGGGTCCAGTTTGCTCTTTCTGATGGCCTCAACTCTCATTTCAATAACTTCCTGGGGCCAGGGGATCAACTTCTCTCCTTCTTGTCCTTTTGATGTTGCTATAATCCAGTTTTGAGTGGCGATCCTCCAAGAGGATCTTTCTCTGCTGCTTACCAAGTCGCCATCTTCCCGGAGGTCCTTCTAATGCTTCCTTAACCTAAAATTTTGGGATTTTTCTCCCCTTAGGAAGGGATTCCTTAAAAAGAAACATGTCTTAAAATCCTCCATGAAAAAGGCTGGGTGAACATTATTTAGGAAATAAAGAATCAAAAACATTGCGATTACTAGGCAGAAAATAGATTTAAATTCTCAGAAGGAGCTCAGAAGACTGTATACCAAACTGTTGATGGTGGCCATTGCTAGGAGGAAGACCCCTAAAAGATGCAACATTTATATTTTTGGAGCCTATGCCATCAAAATGTAATTCATATATAATTTTTTTTCCAATAAAGAATGAGGAGGAAGAGGGGAACGCCACCACCATCTGTAAGGAAGGCTGTGAAATGTGTTATATAACCGGGTACATAGTCACGATTCAATGTGACAAGATTCTGTTACTAATGAAGAAAGAGAAATGGGAATTAGCAAGCAACCTAGCAGCCTCTGTGCCAGGGAGGGGGAAGTGTATGGGGAAAAATGGAGACACAGAACAGCGTGGTAAGGCTGGAAGACCAGGTGAGAAAAAGCAAGGCAGGGAGAGGAAAACAGGGTGGATGATGAAGTGTTTTGGGTTCAGCTTCCAGGGCTGGGCCATTCCTTGGCACTGACCAGATACTTTGCAGATTCTGAGTCTGCAGCTCTCCTATAAGGATTGGGGTTTGCTTTTTATTTTTAAAGTTCTCAGGTGACTCTGATTTAGGGGTTGGGTTGCTTGAGGCCAGTGGTTCTAAGTTGTAAGATTTTGGGGGCAAGGGCCAGGGATATAGCTCAGTGGCACAGCACCTGCCTGGCAAGCTCAATGTCCTGAGTTTGATTTCTGGTACCAAAGAAAAAGAAATAGTTGTAGGGTTTTTACCCTTTGGGGATACACTGGTAATGTACAGAGATACAGTATTTTTGATTGTCAGGGGGAGGGTAGAAACTACCAACATGTGGTGGGTAGAAGCCAGAGGTATCACTAAACACTCTACAATGCACAGGAATGAGTATATGTATATGTACATGTATATGTATATAGCACAAAATGTCAAGAGTGTCAGTGTAAAAAACCCTGCCCCAGGCAACTGGGAGCCAATGAAGACTTTTTGTTCTTGTTTTGCAGAGCTGGGTTTAGAACCCATGGTCCCACACATGCCAGGTAAGTGACCTTCTGCAGAGCCCCTAGGCCACTGAAATGTTTGAACACCAAAGTATATTTTTTTCAAGGTATGAAAAGAACAAAGGGCCACAGCCTTTATTAAAAAGTATGTAAACGCAGCTAGTATGTACAGGGGGCCCAGAGTGCCAATGTTATTTGCAGATATAGTATTCAAGTTCATAAGTTACACCTCTGCCACAGCCTTAGCCAAATCCTCAACTAATGCATAATTCAGCTGTGCTATAATGCTGCTCTCAGCATGCTTAGACGTGGCGTACTTGCTCTCTGTTACAGCTTGTGTCTAGATGTCTCCTAGAGCCTCATGCAGTCATAGCTGGGGCTTTTTCAGAGGTGGCTGGATCCAGAGTGTGTGATGTTGGGATTGATTCATGGTGCAGTGCTAAACTCAGGGCACTAGGATTAGAGGGTGTGAGTGCTACTGCCCTGAATGGCCTGGATAAGATGTAAGGGACAGAAGGAGCTGTGGTTGCCCTCTGTCGCTTTGTTACCTTCTGCTCGCCATGAACAGGGTGCCCTGTGCCACCCTGCCTTGGAGCCAGCTGTTTTACGCACTGAAACCTCTACAAACTGTGAGTGAAATAAACCTTTCCTCCTTTAACTTGGGTGTTGGGTATTTTATCACAGCAATGAGAAAAGTATCTAAGACGTTCTTGATAGTCATGTGCTTTGTCAGCCCCTGACTCACCATGACTATATTCTGAGCCAGGCACTGAATTACAGGAAGAAGGGACTCTTGAGTGTATGACAGACAGACAGACAATGCTGCAGAGTTGGTGACCACTCACCCTTATCCAGAACTTTCAGTGCTAAGCAGAAATCTCCTGCTGCATTCTGAGGAGAAGGAAGGCGCTCCATATCACAGCCCGGCGCAGTTAGCTCTATCAGGTATATTTGGCCGACGGATGTTGCACAACACCCGCCTCTCCGCTCTTAGATGCTCTATGAGGAAAGTGCAGGGATAGACGGTGGCTCAGGCCAAAGTTTCAACTTCTAGAAATGCAGATTTCCAGCTGTCTGATTTGGTGTTCCATGTCAGTGTTGTCAGTCATGTAAGAAAGTCATCGATTTCCTCGTATTTGCTTGCAACACACACAGCAGTGACACCGACCAGCTGCAGCACCTTCTGGGGAACTTGATTATTCTGCATGGACTGGTCAATAATGGGAACAGTCAGGTACACAGTCTCCTGCAGCAACCTTAATTTCATTTGAACCTGTACCAGCCAGTCCAGTAGGTTGGCTCTCATGCTTCCAGGGACTTCTCAACCCAGTTTGTACCGGGTCTGCCTCACTGCTCTCCTCGAGTTGCCTGAGCTAAGCACAGCTGTCACCACAAAGGCTGGGGTCCGCTCCATCTTCTGCATCCATAGCGCTTGCTGGAAGAGTTCTATCAGAGAAAGCCTGACAAAGCTGTCCTTGTGCAGGGGCACGGCCAGATGTTTCCCTCTGGCTTGGAGAGGGGGTGCCAACCCAAATAGGTTCAGGAGGAGTTTGTCCTCCTTAACAAGCACAGGTTCGGCATCTGCCTCTGATACACACACAGGCACCTTCTCCAGAGGATTCCATAACTTTTTAACAGCTTTTTCAGCAGCTGAAGTTTTTGCTTCTTTTTTCAGAGGCACTCTGGCCTGCAGCTGCCCACTGACTCTGCTACCAATATTTCCAAGAGCTCCTCTTGGCCTCAGAACTTGCGTGGAGGCTGTAGCAGCAGCCATGGGCATGTGCTTTGCACCTGCCACACCAATTGTGGCCTTATTTTCAGCATTAATTTTCATGTTCCCAGTGACTCAGAGCGCCACAGCTTTCTCTAAAAGACAATAGGGATGAGTACAACGGTACAATTTACAAATAAAAGGATCCTTCTGGTTCTAGTGCAGGGAAGAAAACGTGGGGGGAACCACTGCAGAAGAAGATAAATTAAGCTTTTCCTTAGATCTGGACAGAGCAGCAGGAGCCTGGACCCGGGAAAGGACCTGGGAAACTCAGGAAAACGCTTACGTGCACTACATCAGTCAGCTTCCTGTTACTCAGTTACTGCACCAATAACTGAGAAAATCAACTTCTAAATCCTGGCTGGATTTGCAATATATTATGGAAGGATCAACTGATGGCAGAGCAGAAAGAATGGATGATTCCAAGGTTTGGGGCCTAAACAACTAAGCAAATAGTGATGCCAGGCTCAGAGGTGAAAACTGGGAGACAGCCCGTTTTTGTGCAGGAACAGAGACTGGTGTGGGACATGTAGGTCTGAGAAGTCAACTAGACATCCAAGGGGAGACCTCTGTTCTTGCTTGACCATATCCCCAACGTTTTCAGTTCTGGTGAGTGGCACTAGGGTGCACCCCGATGTGGTGGTCACGTTCTGTCTCCTATCTGGTCAGTGCCCCAAGTGCAGTAAATCTACAAAATAAAGCTATGGCCACCTGCCTCCTAAGGTAATGACAAGGCTCACATAAGGCATCGTGTGGGAAACATCTTGCACAGTGTTAATTTCCCCTAAAATGAAAGATGAGCCCTAGATAAAGGAGCCAACTGGATATATTCAGAAGAGGCAACCAGGACAGTGAGAGAAGGGAAATCTATGTCCTGGGAGAGCTGTAGAAGGAAAATGGAAACATTGAGTGTGAAGGAGAGAGGTCTCCCTGGGTACATGGAAGCTATCTTTAAACCTTGGAAGGGTTATTACTGGGAAAGTAACACGTCTCCGGGCTCCAACTGGCAGAACCAGGATCAGAAGATAGAAAGCTCAGAGAGACAGATTTTGGCTCACTGTATGGCGGTGAACTGTTGTAAATGTTCTCAGTGTGTTTGAAAATGTATTGCCTCATTTGGGGCTCAGCAGAGACAGAAAAGCCAAAGGGCTTTTCCTCTGCACTCTCTGCTGTCAGTCAATACGATACTTTAATGCTTTACCTCTGGTCACCAAAATGGATGTGGGATTTCTTCCCACATACAACCAAACAATTCTCTGGCAGATTATCCTGCAGACACCAGCTGGAGGCCCTGTGATTTGATTTAATTTAATTCTGACACCATCTAGCTGGAGATGGTGCCAGATTCCCACAGGTTGAGGGCTCAGTCCCAGGAAACCGTCTCCTGCCTCAGATGCCAGTCACAAGCGCAGGGTGTGAACCTTGCTTCTGACCATCTGGTTATGACTGCCATGATTCCCCCTCCTCCTCTTCGGGTCTGGTTGATTTGCTAGAATAGCTCAGAGAACTCAGGAAAACGCTTACGTGCACTACATCAGTCAGCTTCCTGTTATTCAGTTACTGCACCAATAACTGAGAAAATCAACTTCTAAAGAAAAAAAGGTTTATTCTGGCTCACAGTGGCAGAAGTTCCGGCCCATGACCAAATGGGTGCGGGCAGGTGCAGCGAAATGCAGCAGGGGGTGTGCGTACCTCCTTGCTGGGGAACAACAGAGAAAGTGGGAAACACCAGGGCTTCACAGTCTCCTTCAAGGACACGGCCCCCAGGATGGGCATGTCTCCCACCGGGTTCCGTCTCTTCAAGTTTCCACCACCTTCCTAGGCGCCAATGTGGGGAGAAGGCCTTCGACACAGGACCACTGAAGAACGAACTCCAGCAGGCACCCATGTCTTAAAGGGACATTACCAAAGGTACAGGTGCATGGCCAGATAGAAGAGAGATGCGGGGTGAAGCGTGTGGCAAGGCACAAGGCACTTCCATGCCCTCTCTGGCTGCACCTACCCCCAGGCATCTGTCCAAACCCAGTCTTTCATGTACACACGGCTGACTACATCACTGGCTTCTAGAGGGCAATTCAGTCTCCCTCCTCCCAGGTAGGGTGGAGCTGAGAGTCACAACCCTCTGTGTCTTGGTCTCTCTGCTGGCCAGTCGCCACCTCAAGACTCTGTAGGCTGCTGGGGTCCCTGCCCTCAGTCTTATGAGCGTGTAGCCTCATAGGCACCATCACTCCAGAGGTGATTAGTTATGAAGGCAGAGCCCTCATACATGGGATTTACGGCCTCATCAAAGAGGCTCCCAAGAGGGGCTGGGGATACAGCTCTGCACCACAGCGCCTGCCCAGCAAGTGCAAGGTCCTAAGTTTAATTCCTGGTACCAAATAAATAAATACAGAGGCCCCAAGAGAGCTGCCTTCCTAGCACACGAGCATACAATGAAAACGTGCCATCTCTGTGCCAGAAAATGGGCCCACCCACAATACCAAATTCACTGGTGCTTTGGTCTTGGACTTCCAGCTTCCAGAACTCTGAGAAATAAGTCACACACTTTAAGGGATTTTGTGACAGCATCCGGAATAGACTGGGCTCCAGAGGAAAATGTACAATGAGTCTTTATGACCTCAGATTTGGCAATAGATTCTTATATATGACACACCCTCCCCCCCCAAAAAAATATATATGAGTGAACTGGGCTAGATCAATATTTGTGCTTTAAAGACATGTTATGAAAGTGAAAAGATGAGCTGCAGAGTGGGAGCAAACATTTAAATTCTCTGCCCAGAAAGGGATTTGTGTCTAGAATATACACAGAACTCTTACAACGCAGTAATAAAAAGATAATGCAATTAAAAAGCGGGCAAAGGCTTTGAACAGACATACATACAAAAACAAAAACCCTGAGGCTATCAGTCACCCAGGAAATGCACACTAAACCACTATGAGACACAATTTTGCACCTACCAAGGTAATCAAAAAGCCAGACAATAAAGGTCTGCAAGGATATGAAGAAACAGAATACCTACAGTGGCTGGAAGTGCAACATGGTACATCTGCTTTGGCAAACAACCTGACAGCTCCTCGGACAATTAACAGAAAGTAACCGTGCGATGCCCCAATTCTATCCTAGGTATATACTCAAGAACTGAAACCGTACATCCACACAAATGCTTGTGCACTTATGCTCATAGCAGCCCTATCATTATGGCCAGCCACAGACAAACAGAAAAGCGCATTCCTACACATCCTGGTGCCCTCTCTCATCACTCTTCTGCCTTCCCCACATGAGCGCAGTGGCTGTAAGACCCATCCCTTCAGCCTCTGTCTTTCCCCTCTCACTCTCTCTCTCTCTCAGATGTTGGTAAGTAAAACGTCTATAAAGCATGTTAATTACTGTGCTCCCTCCTTCCCATTCTTTTTTTTTTAATATAGAAAATACCAAGTTATAGAGAAGATAGTAGGGAATTGGCACTGGGTGTTGTATAACATAATGTTATCTTTGTATTTGTAATAACAAAATCAATGAAGGAAATACTGAATTACAGAGGAGACAGTAGGATGTATCACCACTGGATGCTGTATTACATAGTGTTGTCTTTGCATTTGTTAACACAAAAACAATAAAGGAAACACTAAATTACAGAGAAAATAGTAGGGGGCCCCACTGGACATTGCATTACATAATATCATCCCCACCCATATCACTCAGTTATATAGATGATGGCTCATTCAATTAATTTTCTCCACTTCACCTCTGTTGTTCTACCACCCTGTCAGTGGTCTTCCCACTGGTAATAACTGCACTTTTGGTTTATTTACTCCCTCATGCTCTTACTTTGGAAAGAGACTTGGCTGCTTCTAAATATGCTGTATAATACGTGGGTGTACACAAATTGCTATGGCAGGAGGTGGAGAAGCACCCTTTGGTGAGCCCTCACAGCCGGTGGGTGTCCAGTCAGGTAGGCGGGGTTACACAGCAAACGGTCAGGCTCTGTCAGCGCGTCCCAGTCTATAGGCTCTGGCAAGTCTTTAGGGCTGACCCGGGGGCCGGGCAGAGTGCCTGGCACACCCTGGGGGCTGGGCAGAGTTCCAGGGATGAGGTGGGGCACCTGGCACACCACAGGGGGCTGGGCAGAGCTCTGGGGGCGGGGCAGAGTGCCTGGCATGCCCTGGAGGCCAGGCAGAACTGGGGGGGGCGGGTGGAGCGCCTGGCATGCCCTATGTGCCTGGTGGAGCTCCAGGGATGAGGCAGAGCTCCTGGCATGCCATGGGGGCCAGGTGGAGCTCCAGGGGTGAGGCAGAGCACCTGGCATACTGCAGGGGCCGGGCGGAGTGCTTGGCATGCCCCAGGGGCTGGGCAGAGCTCCAGGGACCAGGCAGAGTGCCTGGCATGCCATGGGGGGGGGCGGGTGGAGTAAAATTTATTTAGTTATTTGTTTCTTTCTAATGAATTGACCATTACATTTCTAAAACTCTAAAATGGCCAACAGACCCTAGAAAGATACCACTTTAGGCTCCTACTTCAAACCAACAGCTTCAGAAAACTGCTGGCCTTGATTCAGGGCCAACCTGCTTCCCACTCTTTTTTTTTTTTTTTTTTTTTTTTTTTTTTTTTTTTTTTTTTTTTTTTTTTTTTTTTTTTTTTTTTTTTTTTTTTTTTT
>PVLD010016919.1:0-43481 GCA_004027595.1 Dinomys branickii
TGTTTTTTTTTTTTCTGTTGTTGAGAGGATCAACTGTCTGACTAAATTTGCATGTCTGTATATGGGTCCATACATCTACAATTCGAAGATATCAATGGATAAAGCAACAACAACTGTTGAGACCATATCACCTTGTCTGTAGATTAGTTGTGATTGTACTATTTTCTATGATAATGGGTGTCTGTTTGTCAATAGGTTTTTGTACTTTTATGTTTCTAAAATAAAAAAAAATAAAAATAATTACTTCTGAAAATGTTAGACTATCATCTAACAGTATTTCAGACGATAAAAAAAGTTTTCATTAATTATGGGTGAAAAGTTTTATGTACCAGGTGAGGCAATAATTGTAGGCACTGCTATAGTTTTATTTATTTCTTTGTTCATGATACTGCAGTATTTTAAATGTGTGACTATTTTGTGTTTACTTTTCCCTTTGGATCAGAGACAGAAGAGTTAAAAAACCTTTCCCAAAATGACAGAAAAGAAAAATATTCTGACCTTCTAAGTTTGAGAAGTAAGATGCAGAAGTATTTCTTCATGTTTACAAAGGATAGCCAGGGATGAATAAATACAGTTTGCCAAGTGCACTTTGTTGCTCAAATGAATGTCTCAGGTCTTTTTTCTATGGGGCCTAAAGTGGTAATAAAATTCAAAGTAGAACTTTTTTTTCACGATTCCCATTTATATAGCCTATCAACAAGATCGCACTACCATTAGTTATCTGGAAGATCTGTTCCCGTTATGTCTGTGGGGACTTACTCAGCAACATGATAGATGTCCTTGTTGGGGCATTATTTCTTCTGTAATAGACTATATTTCCTTTTCTTTAATTTCATCCTATTAGGACTGGCTCTTTAACCTCCCCAGGTTTTTTTTCTCATTGAACAAAGATACAGAAATTTTCCTTTTAGAAAGTAACTGGCAAAGCTTAGCTAGAACATACTCTCAAATATTCCTCATCCTAAGTTAATACAATATATTGTAGACACTGGTTTTATGAATTATATGAAGTATGAGATTGTGATTTATTAGGCAATTTTCTTTGAACCTATGGGAGTTTATCCTATACAGTTTAAATTTGGGAACTTAAAGGCAATTCTTCAAAACTATCTGAAGCAATGGTAGCTTTCCTAAGAAATAATGTTCCCTTTGTATATTGTTGTCTTCGAATTAATTATTCACATTACCAGATATAATCGTACAAAATTGGTCATAAAAAGATAAATTTAAGCATTAACTATTCCTTTCAATAAACCAATATTGACCATTGTTGAATCCCTGCTACCTTGATTACTGCAACTCTGTATTGTTTTTAATTTTTTTTTATTCTCTTTAATTTTTTGATCAATCTTGCCATCTTTAATCTAGCGATCTGAGCAATTTCTTTGAACATAACAATATGTAATATAAAAACTGCTGTTAACTTCCTATCAGCTTCTTTTGAAATTCTGTATTGTTTCCATTGCTTTTGCCTTTTTTTGTTTTTGTCTTGGTTGTTTTTATTTTGTTTTCTTTTCTCTTTAAAAGAAAAATAAATAAATAAATAAATAAATAGTGTTCTCTTGAAAACTGGTGTCTTTCTTGTCCTGATATGAGGACAGGACAGGACAATTCTATCCTGT
Organism: Dinomys branickii; assembly: GCA_004027595.1. Classification (NCBI taxonomy): domain Eukaryota; kingdom Metazoa; phylum Chordata; class Mammalia; order Rodentia; family Dinomyidae; genus Dinomys; species Dinomys branickii. The sequence goes on from PVLD010016919.1 coordinate 1,623, forward strand.
GGAGTAACAGGAGGAAAGTCCTCAAGGAATTAGGAAACCACTTGTAGAGACTGTAGTTGCCACTGGAAGCAACTGGTAACACTCCGTGTCTTCAGTGTTGTGTGGAATCAAAGTGAAATGGTACGAGAACCATTAAGTGAAACTGAACATTTAGCATGTTCTCTGGAATCTGTCACCTGTGGTTGTTTGTTTATACCTGGATGATTTTGAAAGGTGCTAGGTGCTCAGTCATCCTGCAATAGTACGGTAATAAGAAGTGGGTAGGATGAAGTCAAGTTCCAGCAAAGATACTCAGTGGGCAGGAAGAGTTAGCAGCAGGAATGCTACCAATTCCTTCTCCCTTGTGGGTACACATAGGGGATCTTTACTCCCATAAAATGAAGTATGAAATGGAAGAGTAATAAATATTATTATTTGTTATAATTATTTGGTAAAAAATCATTGGCTAGAATATAACGGGGTTGTCAACAATTGAGGTCGGGTGCTGTGTACTGGGAGTTCATTGTGCTACTTTGTGTACTTTGTATACAATTGAATTATGATACCAAAATCTATTTCAGAGTTACAAATCAATTATGTGAGGAATTACAAATAAGGAACTAGTTACAGTTTTGGAGATCCTAATTGGTGATATAAATTAAATGCTAGAGAACGGTCAGTTGGTAGATGGGAAGAGTATCAGTGTTAAGAAGTGATTTGTGAGGTACTCAGAAGTTAAACTTACTGTTACCTGAGCATTAATTCTATGAAATGACTAGAAGATAGCAGTTATGATGCTCATCTAAATTTTCTGTCCGTTTGTAGTTTTTACAACTGAATGTATTGGTGTAGCAACATTTTTCTCTTGAATGACAATATTTTTTATGAACCATTATTTGAAAAATTATATTTTATAAATAGGTAAACCCTTGTGGAAGACCAAGAGTATTTAACCACAGTGGAAATTATCCAATTTTAAATGAGAAAATTGACCTTCAAATGTAAACCCATTCTACTGTAGTCCTTAAAATCATTTATTCCTAGTCCTTCAGTCGTTAATATTAGGTTCTATATGCAAATCTACTAGCTATTCCTAATAGTTTATAGGCATTTCAAAGGCTAATATTTTGTTATATTAGTGTAACAGAGCTTCCATTTCAAGTAATCATGATATTGAGGAAATCATGTGATTTTAACAACATGGAACTGTTTGGTAAAGGTAGAGAAGAAGCCTGGGAACCTGCTGAGGATTCAGTGCCCTAAAAGATAAGCAGGCATAAGTTCAATGTGGGATTGTACAAATTCTAATTTCACCTCACGAGCTTCAGTCTACTGTTAGAACTCAGTAGAAAGAGAGATAGTGGACAATTCTTGAATAAAGTTAGACTAATTATTTAATAATTATCACATTTATAGTTCTGGGAGAAGTGTCTAGGGTTACTACAGAATCAAGCTTCTTCGGGGAAAATTACCGAGCTATATCAACCTTAAAGGAAAGAAAATTTATAAACGAAATAATGTTATTCTGCAAATCCAAAGTTTAAGTACAAAGTCAGTCCCTGTGTGAGTCCTCTATTGACTCCTCAGGAAACATTAGCTCCCTACCTTGATTCTCTAGTATCGCTATATTTCATTTCAGTTATAACACCTGTCAGAATTTACAATCATCTTTTTTAGTTTATGTTGTACTACTTCTCAGAATATAAGCCCGTTTGAGAAAAGGTCTCATTTACCTTGTTTATCCTGGAATCATCATTATCTCAAAAATCTTCTAGAGAAATAATCATCTAGAGTAATGCTTCTTTACAGTTATTGCATAAATTTTTTGAAAAAAAATTTTTTTTTTTTTTTTTTTGGCGGTACTGGGGATCAAACTCAGGACCCTGTGCTTGCTAGGCAGGTGCTTATTCCACTGAACTATATCCCCAGCCCGTAAATTTTTTGAAGTAAAACTAATTTAAACTCAGCTGTAGTGGGCAGGGAATAGCAACAGGAATACTACCAGTTCTTCCTCTTTTCTGGGGTACACACAGGGGAAAAAATTTAATTGGTCAAATCTTGAAAACATATTTTTGATAGATCTGTTGACAAGAACACTAATGAAATTGCCTTGTAAAGAGCATGTATTTATGAAATGCTTTTAATAAGGTGTACTTGATCTCTTTCCTTTTACACATTCTACACAATTCCTTACAAAAATATATGAAATAATTAGAGTTACTGGGTAAGATCCTCAAATTTTGCAAGTCTAATTTAAAAGTTGATAATCTGGGCTATTTCAAGATTTTTTACAATAATACTAAAGGTCATCTATTGATGTTCGGTTTCACATAGAGTTACTACTCATGAAGATTTCCTGTGGAAGTTACCATTGCATACAGGACCTGAGAAATCTCCTAGTTACCCTTTAAAATAATTATTGCATATCCTGTATTGTTTTGTTCAATTAAAATTCAAAATATTAATGACGATAGCTTTAGAATAACACTGTAAATAGAACAGTGTTGCATTACTGATCTTATAATTATTTGGTGAGTAGAAAGCAAAGAGAAAGAACAACTAATAAGTTTATGAACAAACTGTGAGGAGCATCATCTTATATAGGTGATAATTTCACCATTTTTAGAAAAACAGGTTTACACAATTGACATCATTAAACTTCTCGCATGAAGCACCAAAGTGTTTTCTCTCATAGCACAAATTTCTCTTTAGATAAATGATTAATTTTACAGCTGTATTGATCATTAAACCTTTCACTTTTTTATTATAGCAAATAGCAAATAATGATTAGTATTATTATGTATGCTTGTTTTTATAATGTACATTCACAAGTATTACCTCATTTGGTTATGAGAAACAGAGTAAATATTGCCCCTATGTTATTAGTTAAACCTTGAACTTTTAAATCCAAATATTTTTATTTAAGTACAAGACAATTATCAATTTTCATTTTTCTACATTAATTCTTAATGCACATACGTGCACACTATTTTGAGTGTCCATACTCCAGTTCAGAAATAATTTTGAATGGGCCAAGGCTATAGCTCAGTGGCACAGCACCTTCCTGGCAAGCACAAAGTCATGAGTTTGGTGCCATATATTTATGCATGTTCTATCTATAATAAAAATTGAAAGGACATTAATCTAGCAGTGACACATGGTTATATATCACATTGTAGATATTTCAGTGATGTGCACAAAGTTATAAAGCATAGGATACACTTCATGCATATAATAATGAGACAAGTAGGGAGACATATATATGTAAGCATATAATTACTTTATTAATTTTAAAATGGTATAAGATGTGACAGACATGATAACAAAATATTAAACAGATTTGCCTCTTAATGGTGAGGTTATGGGCAATTAAATTTCATCCTATTTTTGAATTTTCAAACTTCCTTTAATTTAAATGTGTAATTAAATTTTATTTTATCTTTCAAGGTCTCTTATTAAGGTATAGTTCACAAATGCTGTATGCAGGCCGGGGATATAGCTCAGAGGCCTGAGCCCCTGCCTGGCAAGTGCAAGGTCCTGAGTTTGATCCCTGGTACCAAAAAAAAAAAAAGCTGTATACAGTTTAAGGTATACAACATGATGTTCTACTCATGAAATGCTACCAATATCAATCTAGTCAATATTTCTATTATCTTATGTGGTTACCACTTCTTCTTGATAGTGAGAATATGTAAGATATATTCTCTTTTCAATGCTAAGTATACAACATGTTATTAACTGCAGGCACTATGTCAGATATTACTTTCTAGAACTTACACATAATGAAAAAAATTTACTATCCCATCGATAAGTCCCCATTTCCCTCATCTCCAATTCCTGGAAATCATACTTTTACTTCTTCTCTGAGTTTGAATTTTTAATTTCTTACATAAATCTATACTCATGCAGTGCTTACCTCTTGGTGTGTGTGTGTTGTGCTTACTGTAGTGCTCTTGACACCCATTCATTTTGTTACAAATGACACCATTCACTTCTCTTTTGAGGCTTAATACTATTCCATTGCACATATCTCATGTTTCTGTTTCTTCATTGATGGACATGAAGGTAGTTTCCATACCTCAAGGATGATCAATAAAGTGGAGGTGGACATGAGAGTGCAGATACCTCCTTCAGATAATTATTTCTTTAGGGCACATTCTTGTAAGTGGGATATTGGAGAACACATAGCTTTAATTTTAAAGCTTTGAGGACTCTTCATTTTGTTTTGTATAGTGGACATATCAGTTTATGCTCCCATCAACATAGCACCAGAGTTCTTTCCATCCACATCCTCGAAGTCATTGCCTTGTCTTCTAAAAGTCATGAGGCTACAGCTCACTGTTGCTTTAATTTGCAGTTTTCTGATCAGTAATGCTAAGGACTTTCTCATACTCTTGTTTTCATTTTTATTTCTTTTTGGAAAAATGTTTATTTAAATCTTTGGCACATATTAATTGAATATTGGGGGTTTTGCTATGATATATTTTGGATATTAGTTTATCAAGGCTTTCAAATTGCTATCCCGAGGCTGCCTTTTCATTGTGTTGTTTCTTTTGCTATGCAAAAACCATTTAGCCTGAGGAAGTTCTCCTTGTCTATTTCCACTTTTGCTGCCTGTGCATCTGGTGTCATATCCATGAAATTATTTCCAACACCTTCATCATGGAATTGTTCCCTGTATGTTTTCTTCTAGGAGTCTTGTGTTTTATAGTCTCATGTTGAAGTCTTTAATACTTTTTGGGTTCTTTGGTTAAATTTGTGTATGGTATAAGATAAAAGTTCAATTTTATGTTTTACATGTTCATATCTAGTTTTCCCCGTAGCATTGTGGGAGGGATTATTGTGCGGCTACTGTGTATTTTTAGTGCCTTTTTGGGGGATTCGTTATCTCCTTGGTTAAATTTATTAAGAATTTTGAACATTGTTATGAATGGGGTTGTTTTCTTAATTTCTGTTTGGATTGCTTATTTTTAGTGTATAACATCGAAATTTTTTAAGATTGATTTTTGCCTCCTGCAACATTACTGAAAATATATTTACCAATTTTAACAGTGCAGTACTTATGGATTTTATACATAAGATCATATTACTTTCAAAAAATTTTAAATTTTCTTTCCTGATTTAGATACATCTTTTTTCTTACACTTTAGCTAGGACTTACATACTATACTGATAAGTACTGGTGAAAGTGAAATCTTTTTCATTTCCTTAATTTTAGAAGGAAAACATTCAGCTTTTCACTACTGATATGAGATTAGCTGTGTGATATTCATATTTGGCTTTTATTATGTTAAGGTAAACTTCACCTAATTTTCTGAAAGTTTGTTTTGTGAAAGGATTAAAACATCATTGTGCTTATTTTTAATTAAGTTTATTGGTACATTTTAGATATATATAGTGGTCACATTCATCATAGGTAATTTGTCCTGGTACGTGATATAACTTAATTCTTCTTTCTCTGTCCTTACCATGAAGGTTATTGAATTTTGTTAACTACTTTTTCTCCATCATATCGAGATGATCATATGATTTTTATGTTTTATTCTGTTAAAGTGATATATTAGAGGTATTGATTCTTATATGCTGAATCATCCTTGTATCCTGGGTGCAAATCCAACCCGAATATTGTGTAAGATTATTTTAATGTGTTATTGAATTTGGTTTGCTAACATTTTGTGGGAGAAATTTTAACCCGGTGTTCACCAGAGAAATTGGTCTGTCATTTTCTTACCTAGTAGTAATAACTTCATTTGGCTTTTGTATCAAACTAATACTGGTCCTGTCAAATGAATGTTTTCAATTTGGGGTGAAAGTTTGAGAGGGATTGGTAGTAATTCTTTAGTGTGGATAGAACTTACCAGGGAGGCCATAAGGTCCTTGAATTTTATTTGACAAGAGTTCTTTAATTAATAATCTTATGTACTTAGAAGCAATTGATCTGTTTAGGTTTTTCTTCAAGTGTTATCCTTGATAGTTGTCTTGTCTAAGAGTCTATCCATTTCTCTAGGTTGTCTATCTTGCTTTCTTATTGAGAATTTCTTCCTATTCTTTCTCTGCCCTTGTCCGAGAGCAATGGGATGTCTCATTTCGCATGTCTGACTGTAATTATCTGTCTTCTATTTTTTTTTTTTCATCTCCAACCTAAAGTCTTTGCAATTTTGTCTTAAAAAATGACTTATTTTTGTTGATCACTGCCCTAGTATTCCATTTCATTTCAAATATTTCTGTTGTGCTGTTTCCTTCATTATGTGAACATTGGGTTTATTTTGTTCTTTCTTCTTTTCTAGTTCTTTGAAGAGTAAGGTAAGATTTTTACTTTAGTTATGCCATGGTCATATAGAAATGTACTGCTGCACTTCCTTTTTAGAAGAGCTTTGGCTATACTTTGCAAGTTTTACTGAATTGTCCCTTCACATCCGCTTGTCACAGACATCTTTGATGCTTCATTCACTTTCTTCTTTGACTTATTCATTGTGCAGGCATATATATATATATATATATATATATATATATATAAATTAAACACTTCTTCCAACAACAATGCAGTTTCATAGCATTGTTGTTGGAAGAAATGTTTAATATAATTTGTTTCTTTAAATTCACTGTGTTTTTTTGGTGGCTTGCTGTATTACCTATCCTGGAAAATGTTGCATGTGTGCTTGAGGAGATGTACTTTGTTGCCGTTAGATGGAACATTCTGTATTTGCCTGTCCGATCTGCTGGGTCTGAAGTGTCTTTTTGTGAGAATATTTTTCTCCGAATCATCTATCTGTGGTGGAAAGTAGGCTATTGAAATTCCCTATTGTTATTGTTTTCAAATTTTCCCATCCAATCTGTTAAAATATGCTTTTTATATTTAGGTACCTCAGTTTGGGGTGCATGCATATATTCACAATTGATGCATCCTCTGGATTAACTGACCCTTTTAATAGTAATAATGATTTTCTTTAATTCGGTACAGTTCTTGGTTTAAAGTCTATTTTGTCTATGTAAAACTTGCTACTCTTTTCTACTTGCATGAAGTATCTATTTACATCTTTTGTATTTCAATTTGTGTGTGTCCTTAGCCTTTAAAGAGATCATACAGTTGGGGGAATTCCGAAGTTTTCTACATTGAGCAATACTTTATAACTAGGAAAATCTAGTTTATAAAATAAATAGAAATTTTACATTAAATGCACAATATGTGTTACAGAAATTTCCACTATTATTTTAGTCATATAAAGGAGTATTGACTAAATGAATTACAGAGAAATATACTATCACATTATCCCCATGATCATATAATAAGTAATGCTTGTCTTCACCAGCGCATATATGTGTCATAAAACTTAACTTTAGAACAGCTATTTAATGGTGCTGAGGATAATCACTCAGAATGCTATAAAATAGCATGAAAATACATTGAGTTTAACTCTTAAAAAAGTGGCTTATTAGCAATAAAACAACAGATCGATGGAGGATACAAGCATATGCCTAAGGCAGCAAAGTTAAGCCAAGTGCATAAATTCTCATGAAAATTGAACAGAGGTTAATAGAAAAGAACAGAGAGAACAGAAACAGAAAGTTGAGAGCCACATGGTATGTTTCAAGTCAGTATATTACATGAAAAACTAGGAAAAGAGTTCCATGAGAAAACCAAAAAAAAATTAAAGCTAGACAAGGGAGGAAGGAACGTGATAGCGATGTTCAGAATATCAAACATAAGAGGATATGAACCCTTCACGACTTGTTTCTACAAAATCCCCCAGCAATAGTGGATCCATCTCTGGGAATGACACCAGTGATAAATGTTTCACTGCTCAGAAGCAGCCATTTCCCCGTATAAATAGTTCTGTGTCATAAGTTTTCTCTTCAATGATGTCAATCACCTGTCAATTCTACCAACATTTATTTTTCTCCATTATATTTAGAATAATCTAACTCTTCTGATAACAAAACTATTTCCCTCTTCATCTTTCTGTTGAAAAACGTTCCAGTTCATTTAATTCAATCTTCACAGGCTTTAAAATGCCTGCAACACTGTCTTTTTCCCCTGATTTATCCAAGTCTTTCTAAAATGCACTCAACACCCTTGGGAAGAAATCTAGGTGTAATTTAACAACTTTAAATTTAAAAAAAATTATAACTTCCCTTAAACCTATTGTAACATTTCTTACCACACAGTAGTTTCAGACCCTGTTAGCAGTTTGTAATGATACTAGGACTGTATTCATAAAAAGGAGCATTACAATCTTTGCAAAAGAGAATATTAGCTGTTACAAGAACAAAAAATGTCAGCAATGTTTCTCATTCATTTTTGTTCTTGTAATAGCTAATATTCTCTTTTGCAAAGATCATAATGCTCCTTTTTATGAGTACAGTCTTAGTATCAGTCAATTCTCCCATTGCTTGGAACAATGTCTAATACCCACAATTTAAGACAGAAGTTCAGTTTGGCTCACAGATCAGAGAATATAGACCATCACTGCCTGCCTTTACAGCAGAAAAATCATGGTGAAAGGCCACAGAAAAGATAGCAGCTCACCTTTTGGCAGCTAGGAAGCAGAGCGGGAAGGGAGGATCCAGGAGGGGTGATACAAACTCTCCTGCCCCCAGTGGTGGACGTCTTCCGCCCAGGGCTTGCTCCTAATAGCACTCCTAGCTGGGAACTCATTAATCAATCAAACCCACTTATGAGCACGGTGCTCTTAGGATCCAATGACCTTCCCAAAGTCCCACCTCTGAACCTCAGAGAATTTGGGAGGACACTGTATTTCTAAGTCATAGCACTCTTGTGCTTTATCTGGGAGAATCTTTACCAGTTATTTTCTGTACACTGAAGACTTTATACTGGCTCCCTGGTGAGTAAGTATGTGTTCTCTATGTTTACAAAAAAATAAAAAGCCATATTTTTTTGGTGAAAGAAATATAAGCTACATTCAGTGGCACTCATTAGCTAACTCCATGGGATAAGAAACTTGTTTTGTGTGTATAGTGCAGATCCACTTTAGTAAGTTTAACTTTTTATCTTGTCTATGAAAATAACTGAACCTCTTCCCATGAAATAAGATTATCAACAGGAACATCAGTGGGAAAGGGGGTTTAGAGGACAGCAGAGGGAGGTGGGAGGACAGAAGGGCCCTATGGTGCACACGCACTGTACTGTACTGTATACACGTTCTCATGTACGAACTGTGTTGTACACATGTACCCACCCCACAGACTGACCGTAGACTACATGCACTGCAAAAATATACTCAGAAAGGATAATTGGAAAGTTTTCAGATATCTTTGTGAAATTTATGCTTGCTACACTTTATTTCTTAACTTACATTTCTAGTGGTCCTGACAAAAAACAAAACGAGGCCGCACTGCTCTGACTTGGTCTGGTGACTTCGGGCCGACTCCCACTTGTCAGCGTTCTCCTTCTGCAGCCTTCAGGGCCTGGCAGCTGGAGAAACGCTCCCTACATCTACGAGGCTGCTGCACTGGTGCCGCTGCTCTGCCCTGCTTTGAAAGGGGAAGATTCCCCTCATAGCTATTATGTTGCATTTCTTTAAAGAATTTAGTAGTAACAAGTACAATCTGTAAAATTTATAAAGGTTAATTCTCAACTGTTTTCCTCAAATAAGTCCATCATTGTCTTCTTCATACTTTGTTTTATGATGGAAGAAACACAACCAGAAACTGGCCTGGAAAAAGACACCCAGTAAACCACTGGGGTTTCTCAGAACACATCTGGCCCACTGTTCAGAGAATGTAAGCATTTTCCAACTTGGAAAGGCTCTCAGCAAGAACTACCTGACCTCATTGGCGAGGTTATAAAGAATTCACAGATTTTCATTTCTACCGGATTTTACACTTTCGGTTATTTTATCTGAAGACTGTTTTCTAGAAAAGAAGATGGGTAAAATGTAAATTGTCTATTCCAGTCTGATTGTTTATCTTGCTGCACAACTGATAAACCACATATATTTTGTCTATCTGTGCTCAAATATAAAAGTGAAAATCCTCATGTTTAACAGTATTTTTAGAGACAAGGTCATACTCTGTGGTTCAGGATGGTCTTGACTCGCTACGTAGCACAAGCTGGCCTGAAATGCACCGTAGTCAACCTGCCGAATTCTGGGATTACAAGTGTGTGCCACCATGGATGGTTCATGGTATGTTTAATAAGACTTTTGCCAATAGATCTAAAACTGCTTGGTATAATTTGTAGAGATTTTTTGTGTCCACATATCTGACGTGAGGCCATTATTCATTTACATGGTATATTCCTTCCTCTTTCAACCAGTAATTTTACATTTCTGAATATAATCTCAGTGAATCTTGGCCTATTCATGCACAAGATGAGCAGGAAATTTACTGCAATATTGATCATTCCACTAACACAGTGGAATGTAGAAATACCAAGAAGTTATGAAAAAGTATAAAATTGATCTTTATGTGCAAATAAGTGAAGATCGCTAAGATAAATTACTAAGTGAAGAAAGATAATATTTTGACAGTACACACTTTTTTCTGCTGTATTACGCTGTCTTAAATACTTCATATGTAAATATATATTTCATATTCACAGTTGCCACAAGAAATATTATCAACATTCAGTGATTTTTACAAATAGAGAAGCTAGGGGCTGGGGATATAGCTCAGTGGAATAAGCGCTTGCCTAGCAAGCGCAGGGTCCTGAGTTCGATCCCCAGTACCACAAAAAAAAAAAAAAAAAAAAAAAAACAAATAGAGAAGCTGAAGCACAAATTATTAAATAATTTTTGTGGTTACATAGCTATCAAGTGGCAAAATTTGGATTTTCTATTCAAACCAAGTATATTGACCTGAGTAAGTACTTAAAATCATATGTCATAGTGCCTCTAAATGGCCACTGAACAATGCATTTAATGATTGTACTTGTGACGACAGACATTAATCAAATAGTTATATGTACACATATCTGTCTATCAACAGACACATTTTCTATAAGAAATCATAATTCTGGAGGTGAATCTGACAGTCAAAAAATGTACTGAAAAATATTTTGCCTATTTAGAAAATTGACAGACTTAACTTTTGTATAATTTAAATACTTTTATGATATAAAATCATATGAAAATTTGTTTTAAAAATATTGCTTTAACTTCAACATACCTAGTAAATTATATGCAAAAACTCACTTCTGATGAAATAATGCAACCCTCTTTGTAATCTTTGCTTATGTTTACTTACGATACTTATCGTTAAGTTTTCTGACAATCTCAGATACATGTGTTATACTTTCTAGCCTTTCTTGATTCACCCAGTGTGTAAAACTTAAAGATCCACTTTCTCTAAAGGATGTGTGTGTTTATACTTTACAAACCAAAATCATTTCAAGTTGAATACCTATTAGAATTTCTATTATTTACTTGGCACTGTTTTCTGAGGGGAATAGGCTCTGAGCCAGACAAGTGAGAACACTGTAAGCTATCCTTCATAAATGCAGTAAGACTTCTAAAATGTTTAGAATGGTCACAAAATTTCACATTATGTTAATTTTATAACAGATAATAATACATCACAATTTCCCCATTTTTCATATTTTCTTTTTTTTTTTTAAGAGCAGAATATTTATTGAGAGAAAGAAAGCTTCTATCCAAGAGAGGGACAGAAGAGGGGCCCGAGTGGGTTACCCCCGACTCTGCCTTTGTCAGGGTCTTTTATAGGGAAAAACCATGAGGTGAGGCGGGTCCAAGGTAGGGGAAATGGACAAAACTATGTTCCGCCAATAAGATTACAGGTATAATTGTAAGACTGAGTGGACTGGGATCAAATGGGAAAGCGAGTCACATAACAAGCGGGCATGCAGAGCGGGGCTTTTCCAGTAAGGGTTAGGTCAGGGGATTTTCCCGTAAGGGTCAGGTCAAAGACTCTTCAAGGTGGTCAGTCCCTGCTGTTCATCCCTGGGGAGGTATGTGGATGCATTTGTTTAGTCTTCCGTCTTGAGGTCTGGCCCACAGGTATCTTATCTTTTATGTTGGCTTCATCGAGGGCCCAGCCCTGTCTGACTGCCTATAGTATTTCTATCTACCTCAGCTGTCTATAACATTACCCCCTCTGAAGAAGTAACCCGAACTGCCATGAGGGAGTAATGGGTGATGACTGCTCTGGCTTCTTCAGGCTGAAAGGGGTCGTAGTTGTTGATGGGCAGTCAGAGATACTCTCCAGAGGGTCTATCTAAAGGCCCTTGATAGACACCAGGCACTTTCATCTTGGGTAGGTGTATAGCTTTAAGTCTGGAGGAGACAAAGGCAAAGAACCAATTAAGTATGCATGGGCCAAATAATAAGATCAACAGGATTATTATGAATATAGTTAACAAAGATTTCCACCAAGAGGAACCAGTGATGGCCTCCCATAGACAGGATAAGTTCCAGGGATTTTTAGAATCTGACGTATCATTGATCTGTTGCCTGACATCTTGAATAGCTGTTGAGACATTAGCAGAGGGATCAGGAAATGTACACACAACATTCAGTTTTTATAATTGCACAGGTACCCCCTTGTGCTGCTGTTAGAATGTCTAATGCCATCCGATTTTGGAGGACAGCCTCCCTCATTAATTTTACTTCTTCATTTAGGAGAGAGAGACCAGCTGTGGTGTCACTTAAGGCCCGCTGAGTATAGTTAGTTAAGGCCTCGATGTGCTGCATGACGTCTTCTAACCCTAGGGAAGGGATAAAGATAGAGGCCAAGTGATCATACCAGTGAAACACGCTCCTAGACCATCGGTGTTGCAAGCGGGGTAAATTAGCAGGTTTGTCAATAGTTTTGACACTCCTGCCTTGTAACCAGGCAAATACTAACGTGCATCTTCCTATCCATCCAGGGGGTAGCCAGGGCCACAATTTGGTCCCACAAGACCAATGAGTGCTATTGGGGGCTTCCCATCTAATTCCAGGGCGAGTAAACCAATCTGTTGCAAACCAGTCTTTAGCCTGTAAAGTTATTTTTTTTTTAAATGGACTGAGGCCTAGGATATGAGGATCTTTAAAAGCAAAGAGAAACTGCAAATCTCTCTGTAAGGGAATACAAAAGAAAGCATCTTTTGTAATTTGAGAAAGGAGTGTATATGGGTTAGGTACAACTGGGTGAACTGGCACTACTGCCTCATTTATCAATCTGAGGTCCTGTATTAATCTCCATTCCCCATTGGGCTTTTGAATTCCCAAAATTGGAGTGTTGCATGGACTGTTACAGGGCTTAAGTAAACCTTGTGTCCTTTGGTTATCAATTATAGGCAATAACCCTTTTTTAACTTCAGGTTTTAAAGGATATTGTCTCTGATTAGGGAAAACAGTAGAATCTCTGAGATATATCTGTACTGGAGCAGCTTTTAATGCCCTACCTATTCTGTCCTTAGTAGCCCATACTTTAGGATTTATTTCTGTCTCCACAAGGGGAAGACAGTGTATCTGACCTGGGTGCATATATATTATAGTATTTAAACAAGATAAAATACCTCTTCCCAAAAGAGGGACTGGACTTTCAGGCATTATCAAAAAAGAATGCAAAAAAAGAAAACCATCCCAGTTACAGCCTAAAGGTTGTGAAAAATAGCAAATTACGTCCTCTCCAGTGACTCCTTTCACTGAGGCATGGTGGCTGGAAGAAGGCCGGGATTGAAAAGGACCGAGAGACTTGCACCAGTGTCCAGCAATAGGCTGGTTTTCTTTCCCTCTATAGTCATGATTACCCGGGGCTCCTCCGTGGAGATGACAGTCCGGCCAGAGGGAGAGGGCAAAGTGTGCCCTGGGCCCCTTCATTCTTGCTGGACCAACTGGTAGGATGGGTCTGAACTCTGGGGCCTTCACCTCAGAGGGCAGTCCGACCTCCAGTGTTGCTTATAATTGCTTATGCTTTGTCTTTTACATAGTTTTGTTAAAATGTTGATAAATCTAAGTTAGAACATGGCAAGGTTATAAGGTTATGATATTTGTTTAATGAGACATTTTATTCCTGTTTTGTTCTGGTGTATATTGTGTTTGATGCGTTTGAACTAGTTGCTAAATGTACTGGTTTTCCATGCTTGATGTTGTTCAGCTAGGGAGAGTAATGTTAGAATGCTCCTAGTGGATTTTAATATAAACTGTAAGATGGGTATCTTTAAATCTAGCTCAGACTTAGAAAAAGAACTGTAGCCTATTCCAACTAAGTTAAGCCCATAGAAGATGAGCGTTTGTTAACGCTGAAGACAGGGAAGTCTCCTTAGAGAAAGAGCACATACTACCAGAGTTCATATGCCTTTTTCTCTCAGTGACCTAAAACAAATAAAGTTAGATCTTGGAAAATTTCTAGATGACCCTGATAAGTCCATTGAGGTATTTAGAGGCCTCACTCAGACCTATGAGCTACACTGGAAAGATATAATGTTAGTCTTAAATCAAACATTGACCCCTAATGAGAAAGAGGCAGCACTACATGCTGCTATAGCGTTTGGAGATGAATACCATATTATTAGTTTCAGAAGGCCAGAAGAAAGACAAGAAGGGGAACTACCAGCTCCCACTGGAGCTCAAGCTGTCCCTATCCAGGACCCCTACCGGCCTAGCGACCATATGGGAGACTGGAATGGGAGACACTTTTGGACATGTATTCTTGAAGGTCTGAGAAGGATAAGAGCTAATCCATTCAATTATTTTAAACTGTCAGCTGTCCAACAAGATAAAAGGGAACACCCCTCTGCTTTCTTAAAATCGCTTACAAGAGACACTGATAAAACATACTTCCCTAGATCCTAATTCAATAGAGGGACAAGCTATTCTTAAGCATAAGTTCATTACTCAGTCAGCCCCAGATATTAGAAAAAAGCTGCAAAAAATGGCTTTTGCCCCAGATAATTCCCTGGATGTGTTAGTAAAGATTGCCTCCTCAGTACTTTATAACCGTGATGAGGAGGAAGCCAAGGAGAGAAGACAAAGAGACCCAGAAAAAGCAGCTGCCTTTACAGCAGCACTAAGAGAAAAAAAACCCTAAGTCTGATTCTCGGGGCCCCAAGAAATCAATGACTACCTTCGTCTGCTACCGCTGTAAGAAGCTGGGCCACCTTAAGAGGGACTGTCCTAAAAAGCCCCCCGGGCCATGCCCTAGTTTCATATTTTCTAAAGGAAAAACGTTTAGTGCTATTACTTTGTTTTCTCTCATCTCCCAGCATCAGCTCATATCCTGTTCATGGTGTATATGATCAGAAGATTAGTAATTTTCTTACACATTTATAGCCACCAGAGATTCACTGGCACTCTCTCTTACTCCTGGTGACGCCATTGTCTTTGACTAAGACATTATCTTTCTGTTCAATTTTCCAATTGTATTCATTTTATCTTGATACTGAAATTGACAGTATCTGTCATTTTATCTTGATACTGAACTTAACAAGAATACACACATATACACAAACTGAGAAAATAGGTATTGTATGTAGAGTTTGAAAAGGTATAATGAGATAGTATGCTTATACATCAATAGAGGGAAAATAAAATAATCTGACACAAATTTTGGAGAGTGGTTTATGTAAAGTAACCTCTCAATGAATAAATTGTTTTATTCCTATATTGCTTGACAGAAAGGCTGTGCCCAGGCTCAAGGTCATTATTCTGATATTTTAATGAATATCTCATAGATCTGAATCATGTCCTTCCATACAAATTTATCTTTTTTCCCCAAGTTTGTTGAACTGGAAGAAGTATTAAAAGAATCATTCTTCCAGTTTTAGTCAGATAAACATCATTTTTGTTACTATGTAAAAAAACCCTAATATAATTAACTATATTTTATTTTAAAGAGAAAAAAAACTAGCAAAACAACAATGAAGACAAAATCAAAAGCAACACAGAAACAAACAAAAAAACCCACATGACCTCAAAACAAAATGATAGAAATTAACAATGGTTGCTACACGACATACTGTTATCTTCAACAAAGTTGCTCAGTCCACCAAATATAAGAATGCAATTTGGATCAAACAATCAAAGATGGTAACAAATAATAGTAATAAAAACCATTGGAAATGATACAGAGCTTCACCATACAAGATGGTAGGAATTCAGAACTGGTTCTTTTTTTTTTTTTTTTTTAAGAATATGAAAGGTTTATTGGAAAATGGGAATAGTTTTTGAGGGACAGGAGGGGTATTGAGTGGGTTCTCACTGAGACCATTTGTGAGGGTTCATTTATATAATAAAGTTACAAAGTTGGCACAAAATTGGTCAAACTATAATCAACCAATAAGACTGTAAGAATAACTGTTTGATTAATACTGATTTAGTAAGGAAGCATGGCATGTAGCAACAATATATGGCCAGCCAGGTTAAAGCTTGACTTATCTATAAGAAGACTTTTGGGAAGGGATGAGTCCAGGTGTTTGGTCACTCACCAGCTGTCTCATATACACTTGGATTTAGTAGACTGGGTGAAATTAATTATAGTCTTTAAAGAGAATAATAAGAAACAATAGCAAAATACCAACAACATAGACAAAAACAAAACAAAGACAATAAAAATGATACAGGGTTTCAGAATAAAATGATACAAATTAACAGTGGTTGTTATATTACATATTGTTATCCTCAGTGAAGTTGCTCTGATTACCAGATGTAAGAATGCAAGATTCATCAAACCATTAAAGAAAATAAAAAATAAAAAAAGACATTAGAAACTATACAGAGTTTCACTAAACAAGATGGTAGGAATTCTCCAATGGTTGTTGTTTTGCATATTGTCTTCAAATCATTTCTTCTGATTACCAGATACAAGGGTGCAAAACTAGTCAAGAAAAAACATTTTAAGAATTAATTGTTCCTTTCAATAAACCACAGACATCAGTAATACATCTACTCCAGCTATCATATATACATATAAATTTTGTTTTTCATTTTAAAGAGAAAAGAAAAAAACTAAGATAAAACAAATACATGAACAAAAAAGCATAAAAACAAAAATGATGCAGAATTTTAAAACAAGGTGATAGGATATTAACAATGGTTGCTGTATCACATAATGATGTTTTCAGCAAAGTGGTTGCTCATATAGCCAGATATAGGCATGTAAGATTGATCAAACAATTACACATTAACTGTTTCTTCCAATAAAACAATTGAAATAGTAGTGCAATTATGTTTGCTATTATGTGTGTATATATATATATGTATATTATATATACATATATATATATATATATGTAGAGAGATTTTTTTCTCTTCTTTCTTTTTCCTTTCTCCTCCTTCATACCAATTTCTCCTTCCTATTTGAGCAGTTTCTTTCCCTTTCACTATATCTATTGTATCTTTCAGACGTTATTTATTCTTTCAAGTTCTTGTAGTAAGGAGGCAATAAAATGTTTACACATTTGAGTCTGATTTGTTTCCTTTATGAGTATGGTCTCTAGTTCAATCCGTTTACCTATAAATGTCTCCAGTTTATCTTTCTTTAAAGCTGAACAATACTCCATTGTATAAAAATACCACATCTTTTTTATCCATTCCTCAGTGGATGGACATTTGGGTTGTTTCCAAGAGTTAGCTGTGACAAATTGCACTGCTATAAACATGGGTGCGCATATATCTCTGTATTATGATGTTTTCAGTTCTTTTGGAAAAATACCAGAAAGGGAAAATTAACTTTAAATGAAGACAGCTTTATTTTGGCTCAGATTTGCAGAACTCAGCCCATGGGTGCTTGGCACGATTTCTTTGAGCCTGTGGCAGCACAGAGCACTTATATCAAGAGCAGGACAAAGAAGTGGCTTACCTCATGGTGCCCAGAAAGCAGAAAGGGGGTAACAGAGACCCAAAACCTCCTTCTAGGTTAATCACTTAAGATATAACTTTGTCCAGTTTGGCTCATCTCTTAAAGGCTCTACTACTTCCCGCAAAATATCACTGGTGGGGGACTAGGGCCTGCCTTCACACATGGGCCTTTGCGAGGGATTTAAACTAGACGATTCCAGTTTTATGAAAAAAATTCTAACCTGTTGCCCCCCTGGGTAGAAAATCACCTGGAAATAAGGAAATTTCTATGTGTTTGTTGAGATTCAGGACTCTGTGTTTGTGTGTGTTTGTGTGTGTGTGTGTGTGCGTGTGTGTGTGTGTACGCGTGTGCATGTACATTCGCGTGCTGTAGTTAGGGGAGTTGCTGGTTGATTTTATGATACCTGAGGCCAGTGGCTGTTAACACAGTTAATATAAAAAGCATTTGAAATCCCAATATTGACCAGTTTCAGAGAAACTGAAATCCACTGAATTGTTACATTATGTACGGGCATACTAAGTTATCCATGGTGACAAAAGGCATCGTGTGGAAACAGTCTGGCTTATTGAAGGACAGTATTGATAGGCAACCTAAGAGAGAAAACTGTCTTCCTAGGACCAAGTCAGTACATGTTTATTCACCATAGGTCTTTTTGTATCTCTTCTATTTCTTTAGAAGACTAAGAGTTGATTATATTAATACTAAAGCATTAACTGATCTATTACGATATCTGTAACTCCTTAATATATCTATAATATGTGGATATCACTGTTACATTCAGTCTCTCACCGTTCAGGGAACTTTGTCTATTTTAGTCCTATATGATTTCAGTGAGACATATCGAGCTTCTCATCTGTATAAATTACAGAGTATCTCCAGGTACTGCTATAGATACATCTTAAACTACATTGATGTGAATATTATTGTTATTAAGATTCTTAATTGAAGGTGAATGTGCTAGGGATAGTTCTCTTTTGGAAAAATAATTCCTATTCTCCAAAAGGAAATAAAAATATTTTGGGTACAGTCCCAGGGCATAAATTAATAAGTACTACCAATAACTGTAAGCCCATCTCAATCATTCAGAGATGCATCCCTTCCATTTGGAAGTCAATAAACAACAAACATGATCCTGTCAAAATTTTTATAAAGTTGAAAGTCATGAAGGTTTATGCCATTTGTTACTCAAAACCCACTATTCTTTGATCTCTTTCATGTTCTCTTCCTTATTTACAATCGGTATTGCACTATTTGGAGAGACTTGTTTCATAAGCAACACTTAGTTAGCAAGGCATGACAGATTTTCTTTATTTCAAATATCTGAAACAAAGATCTTTTACGTTTTCATTGTAACATGGCCTACATAAGGACAGTATATGATCTTTAGGAATCAATCTAACAAAGAATGTGAAAGATTTATTCAGTGAAAACTACAGTACTCTGAAAAAGGAGATTGAAGAGGATTTCAATAAATGGAAAAACATACCATGCTCATGGTTAGGAAGAACTAACATTGTAAAAATGGCCATACTACCAAAACTGTTGTACAGATTCAATACAATTCCCATTAAACTACCATTAGCATAACTCACAGATCAAGAGAAAATATGCCTCAAATTCATCTGGAACCAGAAGAGACCCAGAATAGCTAAAGCAATCCCGGACAATAAGGACAAGTCAGGTGGAATCACAGTCCCTGACCTGAAATTATACTACAAAGCTACTGTAATAAAATCAACCTGGTACTGGCTCAAAAACAGACCTGAGGATCAATGGAACGACTGGAAGATGCAACCATAACGAAAAACCCACTCAGCTACCTAATATTTGACAAAGGGGTCAACCAAACTCACTGGAAAAAAGAAGGCCTGTTTAATAAATGGTGCTGGAAAAACTGGCTTGCCTCTTGCCGAAAATAGAAAATAGACCCCAGTCTATCACCATGCACCAAACTCAGGTCAAAATGGATCACAGACCTCAATATTAAAACAAAACTCTAAATCTATTGGAACAGAAAGTAGGTAAAAATCTTGAAGAGATAGGAGTAGGCAGAGAGTTCATGAACAAAAATGAAACTGCAAGGGAAACACTTCAAAGAATCAATAATTGGGACCTCATCCTTCTGAAAAGTTTTTGTACATCTAAAGAAATCACCAGCAAAGTAAAAAGAAAACCCACAAATTGGGAAAAAATCCTAGCTGGCTGTCCCTCAGACACAGGACTGCTATCTAGAACATACAAAGAATTAAAAAACATGTACCTGTCCAAATTCAAAGACCCAATCCTGAAATGGGCAGCTGAGATTAATACACACTTCTCAGATAAAGAAATACAAATGGCAGACAAATATATGAGATAATGTTCCACATCCTTAGTCATTCGAGAAATGCAAATAAAAACAACATCGAGATTTGATCTCACTCCAGTAAGACTGGCCAGTATGAAAAAACCATGCGATAACAAATGCTGGTGAGGCTGTGGAGAAATAGGGACTCTATTACACTGCTGGTGGGAATGCAGACTGGTGCAACCACTGTGGAGAGCCGTTTGGAGATTTCTCAGCAAACTAGTTCTAGAGGTTCCATTCAAACCAGCTATTCCCCTTCTGGGTATTTTCCCAGAAGATCTGAAAACATCGTATCACTCTGATATATGTGCACCCATGTTTATAGCAGCGCAATTTATAATAGCTAAAATGTGGAAGCAACCCAAGTGTCCATTCACAGAAGACGGGATTAAAAAACTGTGGCATTTTTATATAATGGAATATTATTCAGCTATAAAGAAAGACAGTTTTGGGGACTTTGTAGTCAAGTGGTCAAAACTGGAATCAGCGGTACATGAGCAGACAACGTATTGTATCACTGGTGTTAAGAACCTGAGGGTGGGAATATAAACTAAGAGACATGAAGGAAATCTGTTCAAAAGCAAAGAACAGATGGGACGAGGGAAAGGAGAAAAGAAAGGGCAAAAATGTATGTATGTATATATGTATATACATATGTGCTGGAGGGCTAACATAGTTCTACTATTGTATTATGTCACTTAATGCTAAGGAATAGTTGATGACAGGTTATTCGATCAATCTTGTATGTCTGTATGTGTTATCCTGAGCACACACTTTGAAGATATCAATTTGCAAAGCAGCAACTACTGTTGGTTTTCTGATGCTTTATCTATAATTCAATTCTGATCTTACTGTTATTGTACTACTTTGTGCTTCTTTGTTAATGCTTTCTGTTTTTTTTTTCTATTGTTGAGATGATTAATTGTTTGACCAATTTTGCATGTCTGTATCTGTGTTCATGAATATACACTTCGAAGATATCGATAGGTAAAGCAACAACCATTGTTGAGTCCATGTCACCTTGTCTGTAAATCAGTTTTGATTGTTCTATTTCTTATGCTACTTTGTGTCTGTTTGTTAATATGTTTATGTGTTTTTTCTTTTAAAATAAAAAAAAAAGGACAGTGTATGATCAGGTAACAAACAGACCCTTAATTTAAAGAACGGTAATGAAAGGTAGGATGTAGCTGAAATACAAAAATGTTTAACATAATAAATAAAACCGCAGAGTAGGAAAAAGAACACAGACAAATATCTGGAAACACCTGAAAGTAATGAAGGAAAAAACAAGATGATTAAAGCAATGTATATTAACAATGAAAATTCAGGGTTGGGGATATAGCTCAGTGGCATAAGCACCTTCCTGGCAAGCGCAAGGTCCTGAGTTTGATTCTCAATACAAAAAAAGAAAATGGAACCTTTACAGATACAGAGAAATCATGACGGGAGTTTTCCTTATAGATATAAAGAAATCATAAAGGGATATTTTGGGTAATTTTATACCAACAAATTTAAAACACTGTTAAAGTAAATTAAAATGGCTTGAACCCGAGGAATTCTAGCTAAACAATGCTCTTTAGGCTACAGGTGGCCTTAATCTGGTTTGATTTACAAACGGAAGTGAAAGTTAACTCAGGCCATTTCTTGGAAATATCTACATCAATAAAAGAAGGAAATTTAAGTCTGACTAATCAGAAGGTGGCAGTTAATTTATAGTTCCATCGGCATGATCCTTCCCGCAGGATGGACAAAATAAGGCAACATTTTAAATCTCACTAAATGCTTCCTTTGTTTGATGCATGACAGCCACCCGGTGTTCCATACTGGACCCTCCCAGACCTTTGCAGTATGGTGCTGTTTCATATATGCATCATGGTTTTCTCAATAACAGGCTTTGACATTTTATTGCACTTCTGTTTACTTTTCACAAATATAGATAAAATAGTTTAAAGAAATATGGAAAATCATTCAAAATTTTATTGTAACAAGTTGTGCTTTTATAGTAAATGGCCATACATCATATTACTGTAGATGCAAAGATATGTCAAAACTGAGTGCCAAATTTTCATCATCATCATCACTCTGGAAATTCATTAACTTCAGGGTTAGAAAATGTTCACCTTGTGGTGAAGAGTCATACGTCGGCATGGAACTGCTCTGAAACCCTTTGAATTTGGTACTTCACATATTTTAGGTCAAAATTTTGTTCAGGTGGTTTGCGTTTCTTTGATATCTGAGAAGGAAAGTACAACTCGTCAGTGTAGATTGCCTAGTGACTCGCTACCATTTCCAGCCTAAACGATTTGGATAATATCTGTCTTTTTCCATACTCACTCTACATCGGATACCCAAATGATGATGAGTACTAAGACACTACATTATGTTTGTACCAATTCTTCAAAACCAGCATAATCATTGTGTATCACAAGTATATAACAATTTCAAATAAGCTTAATTATTACAGGACTTCTGAACTTGGTGAAAATGATTCCAGATAGAGAAAAGACAGCTCTGATGTGCGAAATGATAGGGTCCCCTTGCTGAGAGAAGACAAGGAAGACAATCTTCAACATTTCTATTAAACTTCATAATAATAGAAAAATATTACTACTGTCATGAAATATTATTTTTAATGAAGTTACTACCCTAAAATTATTATACCACAACAATAAAATAGAAAACATTTTCAGTCTGAAACCTTGGACCAGTTGTAATTATATGCAGTCGAATATTATTCTGCTTTTAAATCCAAGCGAATTTGTAAATTATTAGGATTAATGAGAGTGAGCAAGATTCTTGCCCACAAGGTTACTACTCCAAAATCTGTAACATTTCTGTGTTTTACATATAAATTAGATAATGAAGTGAAAATATATCAGCCATGAAAGCAAAATATTTTAATGTGTCTCAGAATAAATCTATCAATGTTGTGCAGAAGTTTTATACAGGAAGCAATAATATTTGCAGAAGGCCATTAAAAGATCTAAATAAATGAACAAATTTATCAAATTCATCAGAGAAAAATTTATTACTGAAGAACTGGCATAGAAAAATATGAATTATAAGAAAAAGATTAATGCATTTGACAACATTTAATTGCAAAATCATATGAAATAAAATATCTTCATAAAGTAAAAAAAATTGTAGCACATATGATAAAAAACATAGCATTGAGAATTTATAAAGAATTCCTCTAAAATACTTTGTTTTCTCTTTTTTTTTTTTTTTTTTTTTGCAGTACCGGGGATCGAACTCAACCTTGCGCTTGCCAGGCAGGCATAGAGCTATATCCCCAGCCCATTGGAATATTTTTGTTCTCTCAGAAAACAAACAAAAAAAAACGTTAAGAAAAAATGAAGTTCGTAAAAAAGAATGCTGCTGGACAAAGGAATATCTAATGCTTACATCAGTGTATTATAATATCCTTGACACCAGTTCTAATCAAGTTTGTGAAGATCATAACGAGCATGAACTCTCTTAAAATAGGAGAATTTTCAGACATTTGTTTGTATTTTAGATTACAGGGAAATAGATGACACATATACTGGGGGTGAGGCTGCAATTTAGGTCTGCTATATTCACAAACAAGGTGTCATCTCCTTTCTTGTGAGTGCAGGAATGATAATCAGTGATCAATACAGAAAGTGGCTCACAGTCCTAAATTCTCAAGATGACCCTCAGTAACAGAAATACGGGACAGTATTAGTCCTACAAAGACATGCGTGACCCAGTTTTGCTCATGCTTACTCAGCAGCTTACGCCCCTCCATGTTTAGTCTTTTCCAATTCTTCAGAAAATAGAGTGAAAGGGAGGAGCCAGGTGCTCGGGATCACCTTCTTTGTCCTGTTCGCTGGCCAACGTCTGGAGATCTGGCAAAACAGAATCCTGAATACTCACTCATCCCAGTGGGGACGATTTAAGAAAGAGAGTCAGGTATTTTATCCACTTCTCCCCAGCTGGGCAGCTGTTTGGCGCACATACTCATCAGTCCTTTGGCCAGATGAGTTAGGACAAGATTGCAAGTTTAGGATTAAGGAAGGGCAGAAAGAGAACATGAGAGTGGGGCCCATGTTTTGTGCGGAGGGGCAGAGTTTCCTGTGGGTTAGATGGAACACACAGACAGGGCGGATGAACCGTCCTCCAGCAATCCATGTCAGAATATCCTGCCCAAGAAGGCAGAGAATGTCCTGGAGAGGTATTAGTTGGCTATGGCCAGAGACAAAAATGGATGGAAGGCTTAAGTTTGATATAGACAAGAAATTGTGAAGTGATTTTATGGAAGAATCCAATATTTCCATAAAAGGTGCAGGAAGTATATATCTACCATGTAGAGTTTATGACTATTGGTGTTAACCAAAAAACAGCAATAATCTTCTGGAACAAAAACAAAAACAAACAGAATAGACAGCTTAATTAAAAGCAAACAAGACAATAGTTGAATCTTCCTTCTTCCCTTGACACGTCCATGCTCCTCTACTCATGACCAGTGCCTCAACTTTCACCTGAAATAAGGAAAGAGAAAAGAGAACTTTTAAATTGAAGTTCTGGATAATGCTTTAAAACAAAGAATTTATTCTTTAAACTGAGATTTAACAGAACTTGAATAAAAGAGTATTAAGGAATTAGTAAAGAGATTCAGCAGAACATAGGCGAATGGAGTGACTACAGGAAAATAAAATGATTTCATGTTCATATACATTCACATTGAGACCGGTTATTAAACAGAGTACATCCTAGAAAACTCACTTATATAACAGAGGAATGTTGCAAAACCTTGATTACTATTAAGTATTAACACACGTTTGAGTCAATATATGTGAATACCAAGTAGTGTAGGCCTGCATGTGCTATGTTAGTGCCTCAGCCTTCTATTTGGAACCGCATAAACAATGCTCTTCAGTGAATATATACATATGAACACATGCACATGTGCATGTGTGATAATTTGAAATAGGCACTGGGATGACATCAGCTATAGAATAAGGCAGGGGAAAGTCACAAAGGTGAAAAAGCTTAGCAATACATGTAATATATTTGCATTTTAAATAGGAAATATTTGATACAAATTTTACGCAATGTGAACTTGCTTCTTTTCAGAGAGTCTGTTATATATTACATTTTCTGTAGCTAAATATTAAAGTAATATTACAAATATGTTTTAACACAATTTTCTTATAAAAGTTGGTTAGCATTTAGTTCTTTATTTCTGTGGGCAGAAAAAGAATCACTTTGAAGTTCCTTCAAGTATTCATTTTTGTTATCATTTACATCTTTGGGAGTCATTAAAATTTCAGGTATCTCATTGCATTTCCTCTGAGATGATTAAGTGTCTTTTACTTTCCCTGAGTAGCTCTTCACTGAAACAAGATCTAACACACGTGAATCACAGTGTTTCACTTCTTTTTTATCTTATCCTGAAATAAATTGAATGCTTAAAAGACAATTAGTGCCTCTCCTGCATATTTAACTATGCTTATCCAGTTTTGATGGTTTGTTTATGGTCGGGCTTATTACAAGCTTTTAAAGGTGCTGCTGCATTAAGAATACATTTTCTTGTGTACAGCTGAGGCACACCTTTAGATTCTAAGCTGATTTTGTGAGTCCCTTCTTGGGAAAGCTCTGACATTTTCATTATTTAGTAGTAGCTCACAGAAATATGGGAGATTAGTCTCCCTTATGTTAATCTTACCAAAATAATCAGATGTGGTTGAATACCATGTAGAATGAAATATTTTTTAAAACATTTGTCCTATTAATTGTAGGAGATTCAGCCAAAAATAGGTAAAAATATACTCTAAACTCATATACCTCATAACCTTTTTCTCTTTACAATAGAGACTTTAGAGTTGAAATTTCTGGTTTTTCCTTTTATAACGTTCACAGAGTAGGAAATATGTCTAACTATAGTTACTAAGGCAAGATATCAAACCTGCTAAAATAATTTATTTTGGAGTCAAAGGCTTTCTCAGATTATTTCTGCCATGGGGCGAAGGAAATAGAGGCATGAGACAACAGGCCGGCAGGTAACTGTCACTGCCAGCACTGTCTGCGTCATTATTGAATTTTATGTGCATATCTATGTAAGAGTTTGAAAAGGTTTTCATTGGAATTAGTTCTCTCTTGCTGACTTATTTTAGCTGTTGCTAAATGAAAGGAGATTCATAACAGCTGCTGGGCAAGGGCTTAAGAAAATTAATTTATTCTTCAGGTAATCACACATAAATATATATTAGAATATATATATATTCACACAACTCATCTATATTGTATATATGTACATATGCATTTATATTTTAATTATCAGCAGTCTCCTCCTGGCATATAGTTACATTTTATGCACATTTCTAGTTGTGCTTCACTTAAAATTGTATTGAATTTTTATACTTCTGCCTTTTAATCTCTTATTAATCTTCAGCCTTCTGTGGTTATGGGCTCTTGACAGTAAGAATAAGCTTCTTATTTTCACGAAATCTTTATTACATACAATGTGCAGTAATGTCATTCTTATCTGCTAATGGACTCCACAGGAGAAGAAGCAATGAAAGGGAATGAAAACAATTATTTATTCACCAACTGTGTAGAGCATATCACTAACGAACCATGACTGCAGATTTTCTGAGCAAGTTTTCAGGGTCCAGCGTCGTGCTATCTTTTGATTTTCTTGAAAATATGCATACTAATTATTTGCTATTACATGCACAGGATAATATATCACGTTTTCAGTCCACATTAATTGTAGCCAATTAGAAATATGCTAAGCATAGAAATGCTAAGTGTGTGATGCTGACTGAGTGACAATATTCTTCACGTTCTTATGAATCACTATAGTATCGTGCATTTCGGGGTCTAACTTTCTAACTTAAACTCTCTTAAATTCTCTGCAACTTCACTTATTAATTGGGGAAGAATTTTACAATATAGCTGAGGTTTTCAGAATTTTCAATTCCACAAATACTGGGTCAGTGGGTGAAGATATCTGCCTGTTGCCACAGAACAGAGTTATTAGTAAGACCATCAATATTATGAAAGTATTCATTGTGTGAGAGGAAATGTTAACTAATATGGAAGACTTTCAAAGAAAATTTCTCTAACAGTTTTATTTGTGAGTACACAACAGCCTATATTTTACTGGCTCTACAATGATGACATATTTATATCATAAAAGGAAATTTTCCAATTAATAATGCATTACTTCCATGGTGTGTGTTTGTGGTCAGACATACTACATACTACCTTACACATTATAAGAATAATATTAAAATAAAACAAAAAACAAGATGAGAGATTACTACTTACAGTCTCCTACATGAGATTTCTAAATTCAATATACCACAATTTCACCTTTCTGTATTTATAGCTTGCATTTTCTTTTATACCCAGACCACTTTACTTAACTATTCTAATTGTAGATCGAGAACTCTAATCAATCTGGGCACATTCACTAAAGAGTTTTTCTTGGCTAAAAGTTTTATGTTCAGTTTTTCCCTCCATTCCCATATATGATTAAAACAAGATAACCCATTCACCTTTCCTAATTCTCTGTTTCTTGACTTCCTGTCTTCCCATAAACTCTTTGAGAACTCACCTTAACATCTTATTCCCATGATCACATCCTAAACACACTTCTAACCAAATGCAGAACCACGTGAATCTCACCAAATCAATTTACTATTCTGGTTCAGTCCAAAATGTTTTGACCTGATTTAGGTCTCCATTGTTCCACCAAAGTTTTCAAATATTCAGCTTCATTTTGTGTCTCCACTTATTTTACACAATTAAGCTCACAACCCTTTATTAGTCCCAGTTCTTTGCAAGCTTTTCTTGGACTCTCTCTTTTTTCTTTTTCTCTAAATCTTCTCTATGTGGAAAATCCATAATTTTGGATATAATC
This sequence comes from Dinomys branickii, assembly GCA_004027595.1. NCBI lineage: Eukaryota > Metazoa > Chordata > Mammalia > Rodentia > Dinomyidae > Dinomys > Dinomys branickii. The sequence goes on from PVLD010016919.1 coordinate 29,600, forward strand.
TTCTTAAGCATTCTATATTGTGGATATACCATAATTCTCTTAAGGCATTTCTTCATCTTTATTGAATTTTCCCCATCAGTTTACTAGCATAACTTCTTTCACACTAATGTAGTATAAACATATCCTATTGACTCTTCATCCACATCCACCCATTGTCCCTTTTCTCTACTTTCTTCTAAATACCCAAAGAATGAGTTGTTTCTGTTTCTTCCCTTATTATTTATGCTCCAATGATCTGTTTTACTTTTCCCTTCTCCGTGTCTATAGACATCAGCAAGAATGTGCCATGACTCAGCTATCATGTCTCTCTAGGTAGCTTATATACTTTACCAGCACCACTGCACAGAACTAGTTACTCTTTGGTTCTAGAAATAACCCTCTCTTTCTGCATCCCTTTTGGCTTACACGGCAAACTGACTCCTTTGATGTGTGATCTAACATTGTTCTGTTTTTCCTCCCTGTATCATGGTAGGTAGAAAGCTGAAAAACAGATTCATTTTTTCAAACATGTATATTCATGTTAATTGGCAGATATACAAAATTAAATAATATCAATGGAAAGCACTGATGACTTTGTAATTTGAAATTGAAAGGAGATGGAATACAGATCATGCGTCACTATTTTTGTTTGTGGAGCGTGAATACAGAGCCAAGTGAACTGTGGTAGATTCCAGCTGATTTCTACAACCCAGGAAAAAGAAATAGAATTAGCATAAACTATAGGTAGAGGTGGCCATCTAATGGGTCTTTGTCTTCCTTTTCTTCCTCTTCCTTTTTTTTTTTGTTTCTTTCTTCTTCCTTTCTCAGCCCCTCTTGCCTCTGCTCATTATGTTTTATTTTGAAAACCATTTTGCTCCAAAGTGAAAAAAGGGTATGTTAGGGTTGGAATCGTGAAGCAAAAAAGCAAGAACAGGCTGCCCACAGTTCATTAATGGAACCTGAGGCTTTTCTTCTTGATTGTCATTTTCAGAAGTCCAGAAAAGGAACAATTCAGAGCACACTTATTCAGTAGACATTCATTCACTCCTGCATCTTGTTCTTAAATACATGTTTACTACCAAGTAAGTCTGAGGCATGTGATTATACTTGAACTAGGAAAATCTAAGCAATCTGAAGTTCCTTGACAATGAAGATTAATAAGTTAATGGACACATAGATCTAAAAACAGAAAAATAATCATATTAAAGGCAACATTGCTTAGCACAATGCCATGTGCCTTGCTCAGATTTAAATGAATTATATTTTATTCTCATAAATCACACTGTGGATTAAACATTATCCTCACTTTACAAATTAGGCAATTGGCTGAGAAACATCTGTCAGATAGATAAATACTAAACAAAAAAGCTGTGACTACAACCCAATTTTCAGACTCAAAATTCTGTACCTTCTCTACTATAGTATGATGCCTATTCCAGTTGAAGTGAAACATATTCTTTAATATAAAAAGTTTACATCATAAAATGCTGTACGAGTTTTAGAAAGGATCAAGTGACTTTGCCTGTAGTTCTCATAAGAGGCTGCATTGGAGTACACATGATATGCTTATGTAGAGCGCATCATTTTTGTAACTCTAAAATATATCCAAGGCCTTGGAAAGTCATATCTTTCTGGAAAGGCCTCTGACATTGTTTTATATGAAGTAATATATGTTAGAATATATTATGTTGAAGATAAAACATGCTAATAAATCTGGAGCCACTTATACCAACTGAAGTTCCAACTGTCTCCTGTCTCTCGTCCTTCCTGGGTCACCTGTGGTCCACTTCAGTTTCCTCCACTCTAGTGCCCAGGCTGATGGAGCTGACCCTGCATATGTTAGTGCTGGCTGTCATACAAGGGAAAGAAAGAGAAGCTGACTTTTAAATTAGTTTTTAGATTTTAGTACCCAAATGGTATATTGTTCTTACGCATATCTTTCTTAAGGTTGAGAATTGAACTCTTCAGGAGGAGACGTGAAATATTTGACCGTAATAATACAAGCTGATTATTAACATATTCATTAAATACACTTTAATTCAATATATGGTAACACATGAATAAGTTGCTCAGATAATCAATGGGGAATTGATGTGTATATGTATATACACATGTATATGTATGTGTATGTATATATACGCATATATGGATATATATGTGTATGTATGAATATATGCAATGTATGTAACATTTTATCCAATAACAGACATCTTAATGACATTATAGCCATCTTTGTTTGTGTTTAGAGAATGACAAAATTGTCTCATTGAATCGTGAGGTTATGCTCTCCATGACAAGTGATATAAGTTGGAGGGAGGGGACTGAAGTACAATGTAATTCTTCACTTTTAGGAATGAGAAATTCTTAAATAGTTTTGGTCAAATTTACTGCAAATAAATTTAAAGATTTAGATAAATATGTCACATTAAACTTCTTGCAATGTAATTTCTTAGCTTAATTGTATATTAAAATCATTTATTTAAGCAATAGATTTGCTTTGCTTCACTCTCAACATTTATGATACAGTCTATTTAAACTCTGGGGTTTTTTTCTATATCATTATCTTGGCCAGCATTAGCACCACTTTTCAGATTGTCTACCACAGGTTTTCGGAGCCCGTCATCTTCGGCTCTATCTGCAATGCTTAAAATGCAGGTGCTTTTAAATTTATATATATATTCCTCTCAATGGAAAAGTTAGCTTAAGTTCCAAGTATCATTTACAGAATGCTGTGATTATGATATTTAAAAAATCTATATTTCTAAATAATTATTTCCGCCATAACAAAAACATAGCACTTTTTCTGGCACTTGCTGTGACATCATATATAGTAATAGTGACTAATCTTTTTGTGTGTTGCTTTACCTCATACTTTCTTTGCATAAGGCAAACCTATTTAAACATCTCAGATAACTGAAGTTATATGGATTGCAGTTTCCTTCAAATGTTTAAATAAACTTAAAACAAGAAAATGGGAAAAATGGCCTATAACATGGGATAATTTTTAAGACTTATGTGAAGTGACTTGTTTTGCAAAAAAAAAAGATTTAAGGATAAATCTGCTCATTTATGTGCATATACATTTATGAAAGGAAAAGAAGACAAGGAAGGGACACCACAAAAAGTGCATATTCTATTTATGTCAGTAAGAAGCAAGTACTGTGCAGAACTTATACCTATGTCAATAAAGAGTTATAGTCACATTTCATTTGAAAAGATTGAAGTAACCGTTGAAAATGATAAAGTAGAAAGAATTAAAGTAGGTTTGGGCACCTAAAAACAGGGATTTGTAAGTGGAGCAAAACATGTTTTAGTTAAAAGATTGCTGTTACTTTATTTTTAAATTGTGTGCATTACTACCTTGAAAATTATAAGTACAATAAAATGCTGTGCAATCCATTAGGTCAAAATTGGTGACCTCATAATCCATAATCCATAAACTTCTTCTGAATGAGCATTTCATGAACCTTAGGTCCCTCGCTCCCAGGGACACTGTCTTGGTTATTTTTTTCTTGTTGCTGAGACAAAATACCCAACATCCAAAATGAAGGAAGGAAAGGTTTATTTAGCTTAGAGTTTTTAGAGGTTTCAGTCCATACTTGGCTGGTTCTGAGACACAGTGGCACATGGCAGGGGGCTACAGTTCATGGCGGCGGTACACAGCAAAGCAACAAGTGGAAGAAGGGAGGAATGCCAGGCAGGAATGGAAGCCAGTAGCGTCTTTCCCTTACATATACAAACTGTCCACCCCAGGGTATAGCTCTCACAGCCATAACCCCAGCAAACTATCCGCCCTATGGCAGGTATAGCTCTCACACCCATAATCCCAGCATTGGATCATGGATCAGTCATAAACTCTAAAAGCCACCCCATAACTGCATGAGGATTGGGGGAGACATGCAGACACAAACTATAACAGACACTGTGGATTACTTTACTCCGGTTAGAAAATACACCACTAGGACATTTGCCATCACTATAGTGTTCATCTGCATGAACACATGTACAAAGCTGGTTTACGTTCCTCTTGCCCCTTTTGGCTGTAATTTTTGGAAATGCTTATGCTAGTTAGAGATGGCCGTGGGTGGTATCTAAAATTTTTTATGTGTTTTGTCCTATGGATCCCCTTGGATAAGAGTGTTTCAATTACTCCAGTGGAATGGAATGAAACACTTTACCATATTAGGCATGAGATTCTTCTTGTTCTGCTAATTCTTGGCTCTGGCTGTTAAAGAGCCGTTGCTTCTTGGTTTTGAGCTTGGAATAATAAGGTATATAAATAACTTTCCTGTGGTTGGTTCTCCTACAAACTTGATGTAGTGCCACTACTCATCAATATCAAGTTAGTGAGCACAACTGCTTGGAATGTGTAATGCTTTTGTTCATCTAGTATTTGAAGCAACAATGACAGGGTTAAGCATCTCAATACAGGCACAATACAATTATATCTCATGCCATCACCCAGAATGTATTTGTGTAAAAATCTATTCTCATGATTTAGGGATGTCATGTGTCTAACCTGCTCGTTTTGACTCTGCATTTAATAGTACTACAAACCTTGAAACTCCTCTAAAATGGATTCTTTCTTACTCCTCATGCATGTGACCATTATGACCTATATCACATTGGATTTAATAATGGGTAAGATTAGAATGAAACATTTAATGATGGGGAATATTAGGATAAACATATGCATGTGTATGACATCAGAGAGAAATTGTACTTTACTGTGTTATCACTTTTCTTCATAGGAACAGCATGAAATCTCAAAGAACTCACAATTTCATGTGGTACCTTTCTGTGTAAATTCTGGTGTGTTATATAGGAAATGGGAAGGAAATAATTTTTTTTTCCAACTCTACCTATTTGAATGTTCAGTGTGGGAGATGAAAGAAATTCTATATGAGAAGCATCTCTGATAGGAGGTAGTTCCACAAGGTACCAGATGACTTCAAGCACATCTCTTCCCAGGGGGGTAATTCCATGCTGAAGGAGAGTAAACTGCCCTACTTGCCATTTTGGTGATAAGTGCAGATGTCAGATAAACACAGCCCAGTGGACTTTCAGTTGCTGTGAGAAATTCCTGTGTCATCTCTTTTTCTTACATATAGAACCATGCAGTGGTTTTGTGGAGCACAAAAGAAAATTATGAGGTCTGAGCAACACTAATGGTGAATTCAAATTAAAAGAAAATTATTACAGTAAAAGACCCAGTGCCAGAATCTCCTTCACAATACTCCTTCTTGCTTGTGAACACACTTGGAATGCAGTATTTTCACCACTCTCTAAAGCAGAGCTGGATGTTCTCTTTCCTGTCTTTCTGAGGTCTTGTCAAAATACGATGAATTCTGGTATAGGATGCCATGCAATGGAAATGTTCTTTTAAAAAATTGCAGTATGTCCTCATCCATCATATTCATCAGATCTGGCACCTTGTAAGTTTAGACTCTTTGCCAAAGTCAAAAACGCCTTTAAAAGTAAACAATTTGAAACAATTCAGGACATGAGCATAGCCTAACAATGCAATTAGAGACAGACATTAAAGAACACTTCTAGAACTGCTGGAGAAAATAACAGTGGCGATTGGGTAAGTGTGTACGAAATAGAGGAAGTATTCTGAGGAGAATTAATGGCAATGTGACTCTACTGTAATTTTTAAAACTTTAAACATGCCCCATTATTTGTTTAACATACTTTGCATGCAAGTTTAGCTGTAATACATTGTGTTTAAATGACACTTATCTTTTTCCAGGGAAAATCTCAATTGGGTCATTCATCCATGGCAGCAACATTTATGAGGATTTTAGTAGTCATTTGAGGGAATAAGAAAGGCTCCTAGTTTTCCTGTGTTCCTACCAGACATGAAGTGTTCCTGTACTCTAGATAAGATTCCTGGAAATGTAATATAATTCTGTTAGTCATGAATACCGTGGAAGCTGCATAACGGTGTAAGAGGTCTACTGATACCTGTTTGAGAATTTCTGAGCAAACACCTCCTTTATTTATAGATACTATCATACCAATTATAGTGAATAAATATTGAGATTTTAAGTCCTAAAATGTAAAAAATATTTATTCAGAAAAATGTACTTGTGAAGTATAGAATTATAGAGTGATATGATGTCATATGTAGAAATTATCACAAAAGAGTAATAGAGAAGACAGCCTTCTTATTTTACCAGTAATGATGCATTATTACTATTTTCAGTTCCATATAGTTAATGCAAACATTTTGTTCAAAAAGAATATTCTTTAAATCTCATGTGCAAATGGGAAAAAGCAAAAGAATTTCAGCAAACCCTAGAGTAGCCCATTTATAAAAAAAATGGAGCATAGCAATTATTTTGGAAAATTCTATTTTTGTGTAAATTCATTGACCATTCATAACTCATGGGCTTGATTTTTCTATAAACCTATATAAACCTATATAAAACATAATATTCACTTAAATGTGACTTTTTTCATTGCCATCATACCATAATTCAGACAATGCTTCTTTCTTTCCTAAATAATTTTGCCTCCTAATTTATATGTGACTTTTTAAAATTTCTGTAGCTTCGGCCACCTTTTTTCACTACTAGCCAATTAACTCTCACAATGGGTTTAACGCTAGTATACAGTCAGTAAAGATAGCATAGGCTTTGCATATCTCATACACCACTTGTTTCTGAAGTCTTACCTTTGTATGGTGCATTCACCTTAGTAAATGAACCAACATTAATATATTCTTATGTAGTCCATAATGTATTCACATTTCCTTACAGTGTAAATTTGTCTTCCGTGGTTCATGTTTCCTTAGGCTCCTATTGACGGTGACACTATCTCAGATTTTTCTGTTTTGATGACTTTGACAATTTTGAACATGTTGGTCATATGTTTTGTAGAATGTCATTCAGGTGGGATGGGTCTGATATTTTTCTCATTATTAAACTGGAAAGTTTGTTTTTTATGAGAAGACCTCAGAGATAAACTGATTCTCAATACCTCAAGTCTGAGCACACACCATCAACATGAATTGATACTGTTGATACTGACTTTGATCAGTTGGCCAGGCCAATGTTTTTCCTATTTTACAGTAATTCCTTTATCCACCTTTCCATACTTTTAAAAATATTTCACTAGATGCAGCATAGATACGAGGAGTGGAGAACTGATCTCCACAGTCTTGAAGGTAACGCATCACGTAAACCACTATGAATTCTTTTGCTTGAGATATTTGTTTACCCAACTCCCCCTAATTATTTATCTATTTAACTGTTTAATTGTATGGACTTTGAATTTTAATCCAATGCTATGCAACAGTTATTGCTCAAACTGTGCCAGATTTGGCTACTGGGATCTCTTTCCATTGGGACCTATATCTTGTTCCTATCCTCTGACTCCATCATGCTGTTTGCTTTGTTTTGATTTGGTTGGTTTGGCTTTGATTGCTGATCCACTAGCACTACAAGTATTTCAGAGCTATGCTGTTTAGTTCCAACATCAGTCCTGGAATCAGCCACCTCTCTGAGGAGTCCTGGTTTCTTTGACCTCAAAAGTGTATTAGAAGGTAAGAGTTGAGTTTTTGCTTCTGGGATTTCATCAAATCTAGGCAATATCAGATTCTTGAGCGAGATCTTTTTGTACATTCCAATCCATGTGTACTCACATGTCAAAGATATTTACGCTGCAATCATTTGCCATAGAATTAAACCTGCAGTTGTGCTGATGCCACCAGCTCGAAAGCTCTCAGCTCCTGAATCCGTATAACTTGCTCTGTTTGGTTTATCTATTATCTCCCATTTCAAAGTTAAAAACCCATTTAATTGTTCAATTCTACTTCACCTGTATTGTGATTTTAGAATTGATAGACTCTGCTGTGGTGGAAAACAACTTTACCAAATATCAGACAGTGCTCATTGTGAGTGATTCTTATGACTTTTAATCAGACAGCTCCCACTTACGCAAATTTACTTGAGTCATTGTTCCCCTCTCTGCCCAACCCTCTTTCTTTACTTTACATGAAATAAATAAATATATACATATATATGAAATAAAATATTTGAAATTGTTTTTCACAGTGTCCACTCTTATATTCCCACACCACATTAATTTGTTTTGGTTAATTTGCATACACCGTTTCATCTTTGTTTGGTAAAGTTCCATATGTTCTGACAAATGCATAATATTCCATATGTAGCATCAAAGAATTAAAAAAGAATAATTTTACTACCTTAAAAATTCCCCATGATTCATTTAGTTAACACCCTCACTTGTCTGTTAAATCTCTGGTCACTCGATCTATTTACCATCTTAATAATTTTGCTTTTACATAACTTGGTGTAAGTAGTATTATAATGTTATAATGCAAGTTGTGCTTTTGTTTGACTTCTCAGCAACATGTACTGTATTTAAGATTCATTATGGTTTTGCTTCATTTGATAGTTCATTGTTCTGTTTCATTGAAGAGTCTTCTATTTGATGCTATTTAGTTTGCTTATCCTTTCTTTATTGAAGAATATCTTATTTGCTTCCAGTTTTCAGTGATTATGATTAGCAACAGCAGATTTCATCCAGTATATGGGTTAGTGTGGATGTATGTCCTCAATTAGATGAGAAATACCGAGAAGTGCCATTCCTGCACTGCACAGTTAGTCTGTTTAGCCTTATAAGAAGTGGCCAGACTGTTCCAAAATGACTAAACCGTTTTACATTTTCTCCAGAATAAATGAGAATTCCTACACTTTTGCATCTTCCTTCACTACTATTGTTAGTGTGTAGACTCTTGACACAATATAATAGTTGTGAAGTGGTATCTTCTTTATTAAATTTGCATTTCTCTAATTGCAAATGAAATTGAACATGTTTTTGGATGATCATTTTACATTTGTACATTTTCTTGGTGAGAAATCTGTGCAAGCATTACACTTATCTTTTAGTTGGGTTTGGTTTTCTTATTGTTGAGTTCTATGAGTTATTGCATGTGTAAGCAATATCCTTTATCAGATATGTGTTTTAAAAACATTTTCTCCCAGTCTGTGGCTTTTTTTGGTTGTTGTTCTTTTTATAGTCCTTGTACCCTGTGAAGACGGTTTGCATATGAGCGTCCAGCTTTGCGACAACAGACTATTGAGAAAATCACTTGTTCCATTGTAGTGCTGCCATCGTCTGTGAAAAATCAGCTGCCTCTACTGGAGCAGTGCTTCTAGTATCTCTAATTTACATATAACCTATGTACCAATATGATTGCATATCATCTATTATTTCACAACTACCTTACTCAATAGCTAGCTTTACACTAAATTTTAAAATGAAATAATGTGAGTCCTTCATCACTTGCTGTTAAATCTACTCTGTCTTTTGTCTCTCCACCCAAATCTCTGAACAAACTTGTTCATAGATAGAACATCACTCGGTGAGACATGACTGAATTGCACCCATACAATTAAGCAATTTGGAAAGGATGGAGCTCTTACTAATGTTAAGTGTTCCAATCCAGAAACATGGATAAGGTTTTCTTTTATTTAAATACACTTGAATGCCTTTCGTCAGTGCTCCATATTCTTCCAAATGCAAATCCTGCAATAATTCATTAGAGTTAAATATTTCCAGTCTCTCTTTTTGTAGTGTCATTCATGTCTAGTATTCATAAGTTGTAATTATTTAATACATTCTTTTGTCTGAATTATCCTTTTGCTTGTTAGTGTGCGCTTGTAGCATACAGAGGTTGCATTCATCTCAGGGAGCAGGCGCATGCACATAACACAGCTCAATTCGTTTTGAATCACCTTCCCCTTTCCACCCACTTCCATCCCTCTGACTGCAAATCCCTTTTCTTCATTTTCATCCTTGTTTTATTATTTACAGGTCATGTTTATAACTTTTATCCTTATTGTTATTTTATTATTTATAGTTCATGTTTATAGCTCATAATTTTTCCATTCACTGTGCATATTTAGTACCTGTATGTGACAAATCTTAAAATATTTTACTCCTCCTTCCACTCCCCCACCCTTAGCCCCAGCCTACTGGACCCTTTACCATTTGCAAAAGAGCTATCTCCTTCTTTTCTTCTAGTAATCCTTTAATTTGCTTTTCATTTATATTTTGCCTTACTTAAACTAGGGGTTGTCATATAGTATTTAGTCTTGTGAGTCTGTTTTACTTCACTTAACATTATATTTTCCAGATGTATTCATTCTCCTATAAATACTTAAGTTTTCCCTTCTTTGTAGCCAAGTACATATTCCATTATATATTGATACCACATATTCTTTATCCATTTGTCATTTGATGGACATACAGGCTGCTTCCAGGATTTAACTCTTATGAATTATGCTGCTGTAAATATTGCTGTGCATATATCACTGTAATATGATATTCTTAGCTCTTTGGGGAAGATACCTTGAAGAGTTATGGTTGGGTCAAATGAAATTTCTATTATTAGTTCATTAAAAAATCTCTACACTGTTTTCCATAATGGTTGTACTAGTTTGCATTCCCACCAGAAAGACTCCTTTTCTGCTGCAGTCCCACCAGCATTTGTCATTCTTTCACTCCTTGATGATTGTCATTCTTTCTGTTGTAGGGTGAAATCCTAGCTTTGTTTTAATTTGTATTTCTTTAGTGATCAGTGATATTGAATTTTTTTCATGTATTTACTGGCCATTTGTACTTCCAAAAAGTTTCTATTCATGTCACTTGCCCATTTCTTGATTGGGTTTTTCATTTTGGGTTGGTCTAATATTTTTCAGATCTTTTATATTCTGTCTGCTAGTCCTTTGTTTTAGGAGTTACTAGAAAAAAATTTTCCCATATTATAGGTTGTCTTTTTCACTCTACTAGACGTTTCATGTGCAGTGGGGCAGATGTTTAATTTGAGGTAATCCTATTAGCTGATTTTTGGTGTTACTTCTTGTACGATTGGAGTTCTGTTCACAAAGTTCTTGTCTACATGTATAACTTCATCTTTTATCTGTTTTATCTTCAAGTAGCTTCATTGTTCCTGTTTTAATGTTGAGGTATTTGATGCATTTTGATTTTTAATTTAGTATATGGTGAGAGATATGGATCCTGTTTCAGTCTTCTGCATATACATAGTCAATTTCCCCAGCTTTAGTTGTTTAATTAGTTCCTTCAACTTATGTTTTTAGCCCCTTTGTCAAAGACGCTTTTGCTATTTTCTGTCTCTTCTGGTTTCATATGAATTTTAGGATTGTTTTCTATAGTTCTGTGAGATATGTTGGTATGACACTTTGATTGGGGGATGTATTGAATATATTCTCTTATATATTCTTAGTAGTACATTTTTCAGAATCACTTAACTTTTAGATGAATAATAAACAACAAGTTAAGCATTTCATTTTCATTTGCATTTTTCTTTCTCTGGTATACCCTCTTTATGTAGATTTAAGTCTGATATTCAATTTCTTTCAAATTTTTGCCTTTGTCTTTATTGCAATTTGAATATGCTCTATCTAGGTGTAGTTTCATTGATACTTATCATAGTTGAACTCTGAGGTTTTGATTTTGTGGCTTGGCAATTCATCATCATTAATTTTGGAAATAGATTTGCTTTTCCATTTTAATTTTTATTATTCATTGAATTATCATTAGTGTATACTAAATGCAAAAATAATTGTTTATGTAATATAGAGGGCCATCTGATGTTTTTTAAAATTTTATTTGAAGAATAAAGGAAAAAGACATATTAACAAACAGACATCCATTTACAAAATAGCGTAAGAACAATACAAAGAATACAGAGTTACAGACAAAGTGGTAAGACATTAACAATGGTTGTAGTACTATTGATATCTTCAAAGTGGTTTCTCAGGAAAACAAATGGTGACATGCAATAGTGATCAAACAAGTAATCATTAACTGTTCCTTTTTAGCAAAGCAGTAGAAGACAGTAGTACAACTGTTAGCTATCCTGTATACACATACATACATAATTCATCCTTCTTTCCCTTCTCCTTTCCCACGGCCCAGTTGCCCCTTACTTTTGAGCATTTTCCTTCATTTCAAAATATATATCATATCTCCTAGTTTTTATTCACTCTTTCAGGTTCTTACACTAGTGAGACAATATGTTGCTTATCCATGGAGGTCTTGTTTATTTCACTTATTAGTATGGTCTCTGGTTGTGACCATTTACCTATAAAGGCCTTTTGATACATATATTTATTGTGAGATATTTACGAGAGACTTTTTTTTTTTTTCGGTACTGGGGATCGAACTCAGGACCCTGCGCTTGCTAGGCAAGCGCTTATTCCACTGAGCTATATCCCCAGCCCTTATTGTGAGATATTTAAATATTTCAAGTATTTCTTCTTTTTCTCTTTTGAAAGGTAGAGCTTTGATAGAGACATGTATGTTGCACAGTAGTTATTCTTTCCCTCTGTCTAGTAATGAACACTCAACTTCCAGGATTTCCACGTTTTCAATCAGCTTTTACATAAAGGCACTTCTGGCATGGGTAATTGTGTCTTCTCATTCTTTCTCTCTTGCTCCTTTTTGAAGACATAAAATGCCCTGCACTCTCATTTCTCTTATACATGCAAGAAGAGCCATGGACTTTCCATTGGTTTAAATTGTTCTTGCTTTAAGAGAGTGGCAACCTCACAAACTCTGCTTTTGGAGCTCTCATTTGTGTTCCCTGGAAAGAGGACAGGCCAAGTATGGGATTCTTCTGTCATACAATAATTCAAATATGTGTTTCAAAATCAGACTCAAAATTAGCATATATTTTCATAAGGTTAAGACAAAGAGAACTGTTCTAGTGAAAATGATCATCATTGTTTCTATTTTTCTCCTAAGGAAAAGTATCCCTCTTTGATAAACTTTAGAGTTGTGTTTGTTACCAGGTACCCTCATCCAGAGGAATTTCTTCTGACCTTATCCACTTTAATATTAGGTGAGTATTACTGAGCAAGTTGTCGAAAAACAAAATTTTAATGATCCTCTTGTTGTGTCAAAGATTTAGTGATATAAGTTATTTGAAAATCGTAAATGACTACAATATATGGCCAATTCAACCTCTGGCTATTAAAAGATTCCATCATATTCCCTCTCCATACGCGCTGCATTCCCCTACTTACCTACTATATAATTATGTACTTAGAGTTAACGAAATATATAAAGCTCATTTCGGAAAAAAAGAGCCAAGGATACAGGGGAGTGAGACAGGAGTTTAGAAACAAAAGCCCAACATAGAATTTCTACTACTTCATCAAATCTTAACTATATGATCATTAAAACTACACAGATATTATAAACATCTATAGAAGTTAACACAAATAATATTTTAAATACAAAATGAAATTCATGCTTAAACTATAAAATGTATATGTTCAATTACTTGGTCAAAAAATTGGCAGGATTCTACTTCTTTCCTACTTCTAATCTTATAAAAAAAACTATGCAATCAAAAGATTCCAGGAATCATTTAACTTCCCAAGAGGATTTTCACTGCTATAAATAATTGAATAGATTCAAAAACTGCTTCTAAATCACACACACACACACACACACACACACACACACACACACTTTAAAAGTATATGCATTAAATTATAAAATCCCAAGCAATGATAACCATGGGAAGTTTTTAATAACATATTGCAGTAAGTCTTGGCAGAAAATTTAATTCTCGGTAATGGAGCAAGTCATTTTGAAGACACTTCTCAAAATATGACAGCCTCCCAGCAAAGAAGCCTATAAACCATATTTTCTCTAAATTCTTCTCACATAGAAAAGAGACAAATCTTTCCTCAAATAGGTGCAACAAGAATATTTGCAGGCCGTTGATCCTCTCAACAACAGAAAAAAAAAAAAAAAAAAAAAAAAAAAAAAAAAAAAAAAAAAAAAAAAAAAAAAAAAAAAAAAAAAAAAAAAAAAAAAAAAAAAAAAAAAAAAAAAA
>PVLD010016920.1:0-43492 GCA_004027595.1 Dinomys branickii
TGTCTCTGTGTCTGCCTCTGTCTCTCTGCCTCTGTCTCTCTGTCTCTGTCTCTCTGTCTCTGTCTCTCTGTCTCTGTGTCTGCCTCTGTCTCTCTGCCTCTGTCTCTCTGTCTCTGTCTCTATGTCTCTGTGTCTGTCTGTGTCTCTGTCTCTGTGTCTCTGTGTCTCTCTGTGTCTCTCTCTGTCTCTCTCTCACTCTCTCTCTCTGGCTCTCTCTGGCTCCCCTGTGCTGAACCCTGCTGGCCCAGAGGGCAAGCCAGGGCTGGCCCGGGGAAGGACATGGTTAGACTGTTCTCTGGATCCCTAGCATCTGGCACACTAGAGTCAGAACAAGGGGAGGAAAGAGTTTTTCATTTCTGGAAGAGAGTGGAAGAGAAGAAAGATTTATCTTTCAAGAGCTGCAACAGGGAAAGGTCTGCTGCAGGTACAGAGATCTGATGCCAGAGGGTCCGGGCAAGTGGGCTCAGGGTTGATGTTCAGAGTTCAAATCCTGCTCTGTCACGCAGTAGGGTCATCTTGCTTCCAAACAGAAAAAAAAGAAATGTGGTTTCCTCATTTTTAAAATGAAAATATTCCCCACTGTGCAGGATGAAAGTTAGAGAGGATGTAAGTAACAGAATGTCCACCACATGTGTAGGCACAAATCCCCACAGAGGCCTCCTGTTAGTCTCAACCTGTGGGGTGGGAACACACTCAGCTGGAGGAAGCTCCCTGAGGTCAGGGGACAGGCGCAGAGCAGGGCTGTGGTATTCCAAGCCTTCAGGGTGCCACAGCCTCCCTGTCAGGCAGTGTGGTGGTGTGCTGGAATAGGAGGTTATTCACACAGACTGTGGGGATTTGTGAGGGAAGGAAGGATTCCAAGAATATAGGACATCAAGGGGACTGTCCCACACGCTGTCATGTGAAGTCCCTCTCTTGGCGGGGGTCCCTTTTCTAAAGGAGAAGTATAATTAGAGTCCATCTACTGTCTCGATGGAGCCTGCCTTTCCTCCCACCAAACACCACACTCAGGCAGAATGGGGAGGAAAGAATAGCCACCCCGCCTGGAGGGCAGGGGAGGTGCCTGCCAGCAGCCCTCTCTGTCCCATAAACCCATTGTACTTACTGGCTTTTTCTCTAATATTTTTTGGAATACAACTCACTAGCTCAAAGTACCCAATTTATGACATATGCAGCATGATGACTCTTCACACTCACATCCGTGTAACCAATACCAAAACATAGAACATTCTAGAATCCCCAAAGTCTTTCAAGTGACCATCCCACCTCACCCCTGAAGGTCTGACTTCGGACACCATTAATTTTACCTGTTTTAAAACTGCGTGTGAGCTTCCAATGGTATGTACTCATGGCATCTGACATTTTTACTCCACATTGTGCTACAAATACAGAATGATCTAGACTTTTCCTGTGTGCCCAATTGTAGTTCTCAAAGGGCTGGGATATAGCTCAGTGGAATAATCACCTGCCTGGCAAGCGCAAGGTCCTGAGTTCAATCCTTGGTACTGCCAAAAAACGAAGAAAAAAAGCCAATTGCAGTTCTCGTGTTGTTCATTCATGTTGCTGTATAGTGTTTCTTTGTGTACTATTCCTGACTTTTCCTTACGTTGCCTGTTCTGGTTGTCTGAGTAGTTCCCAGTCACATATTGGTTTTCAATGTCTTGTAATTTTTGAGTAGCTAAAAGACAGGATCTCCAGTAAGTCATTTAAAAGCCGAAATGTTTCATTACTGATGGGCTTTTTAAATAAGGAAGGTGAAGATTTTTTTTTTTTTTGAGTACCGGGAATTGAACTCGTGACCTCAGACCTGCAAGATTTCTTTTCTCCAAAGTAGATTTCTTTTCTCCCTCTCACAGCATCAAAACTGGTTGGTGCAATATTTTCACCTCCAATGGAAGTCCTAGAGAAATAATGACCTTAAAAAGTCACTTTGAACAAATACATGGGTGAAGCCTAAAGGCGTGTGCTTAGGCTGTTATAAAAAAGTTACCACAAACAGGAGAGGTGCTAAGCAACAGAAATGTAATTCTCAATTTTTGGAGTGGAAAAGTTCAGGATCAAGACATTGGCAAGTTTGGTGTCTGGGGAGGGTCCACTTTCTGGTTCATAGATGGCACCTCCTAGCTAACTGTGCCCTTACACATTGGAAGGGACATAACAACCTCCTAGGGTCCTTTTTTCAGTATTGGGGATTGTATCCAGAAATTTCACACTAAGCTACATCTCCAGCCACTTTTTATTTTTATTTTGAGACAAGGTCTCAATAAGTCACTAAACTGCCCAAACTGCTGAGCTCAAACTTGTAATTGTCCTGCCTCAGCCTCCCGAGGGCTGGGATTACAGGTGTGCGCCACCATGACTGCTAGGATTCCTTTTATAAGGCCACTAATCTCATCCCTCTCTCACTTCATCACTCCCAGAGAGCTCACCTCCTAATACCGTTGCTTGGGGGTTAGTGTTTCAACACAGCAGTATCCGTCAGAACCTTAGAACCACGTAAATGTTGGCACTTTCGTGCTAGAAAGTTACTTTATGAGAGAGCAGAACCAAAAAAGACTTACATAAAATGTCCTTCAGACCAAAGAAGAGCTAAGAACACCACTTCAGACGTCAAATGCATCCCTTTTATTTTTCCTCAAAAATTTGGAGATACAAACGTGACTTAAGTGGCTAAAACCATTTTTGTCTTCTATATCACAAGCATGAGAAAAGGAAGGGAAAGCAAGCAACATATATAACCATGGTAAATCAGTAATTCCTCTTGCCATGAGTTTCTTAGTTGCCACAATGAGAGTACTGTGTTACCGAAAATGCCTCAAGACTCATTCGACCCCAAAGTATTGCTGAAACATCAATGTTTTTTTAACTAGCTGCAGTACTGAGGGTGAAAGTTTTTAACTGCCAGAAAGGTGCTTTGAGAGCACTGAAAACAAATTTCACTACAGCCACCTGGGTGAAAAGCTCTCCATCAGGAAGAAGAAAAGATAGTGGGTGTTCTTATTTACATTACCTGCGCCCTGGGTTACCACACTTCCCAGAACTTGGTTTTCAGATGAGTAAAATGGGAATAATACAAACACCCCCCAGAGTCTTGTGAGGGTTAACTTGGCTAACACATGTGGAAGACCCTTTAACCCTGAGGCCGGCCCACGGTGGATATTCACTGTACAGAGTAGCATGGGCTACAGCAGCAGAAGGAAAAGGAAGACGTCACTTATAAAGCTGTATTTATAGAGTCATACAGGAAAATGGATGCATCTTGAGATCATGATGTTAAGTGAAGTAAATCAGACACACAACTTAAATATTGTAAGGTTTGTCTTACATGAGAAATCCAAAATATAAATACAGAGCAAACTACAAGATAGATAATAGGAAACAGGGAGAGAGACCCTTTGCAACAAGGAAGGGGACCAGGAGCTGGAGGGAAGGGAACAAGAATTAAGATGTGCTGTGTACATGTACCAAAGATTCATGGGATGTGCAGTCGTTGTGTACTTCAAACATGTAGACAGTGACTACACCAATTGGTTTGTCACTTAACTTTCTAACCATCCAATCATGCTTTGGACAGATACTTACTAAACATCCCAAATGGTCCTTCCTCTCAATCGAGTTTTTTGAAAGACAATAAATAAGAAAATCAGTAATGAAGATGATCACAAATATGGCAGACTGTAATGGGTTTATGAAAAAAATAAGGCGTAACAAGAGATGATAATAGAAGGAACTTTTAGATAAAACGAATGAGAGGGTGAATCAGTCAGGGTTTTACTAGAGAAACAGATATAACACGAGATATACAAATGTGTAAGAAATTACAACATTGGCACGGGATGGTCAGCCAAAGAGTTGGATGAGGAAGTGTGCAGAGGGCATCTGCACACTGGAGACGGAAGGATGCAGTCCAGGGTCTGGAGTTCACTGCAGCGTTCCACGCAAATCCGTATCAGGAGGCAGATGGGTCTGTGACAGAAGGCTGATGAGTCTATGCCAGAAGGCTGAAGGATCCAAGGTGGAAGCCGGAATCTGCACTAGAAGCCAGGAGAAGACATCCAAGCCATGATCTTTCAAGCTTGCCACAGAAGGCACCGGGCTACTGTTTAATATTCTCTAACTAGTAATAGTTTTTTAAAAGATAGGGGGAAGAGGGAGACAAAACTATTGAGGGAGCAATGCATGATCCTTTGAACACTGTTTTGCAACTTCCTGTAATTATTTCAAAATTTTAAAATAATAACATTAAAATAGCAGACCAGGCAAGATGACCCAAGATTTAGGCAGGAGGGTGGTAAGTTTAAGGGCAGCCTGGGAAACTTAGGTGATCTTGTCTCAAAATAAAAAATAGTATTATGTTTGCCTAGCTCAAGGCCCATGTTTAATCCTCAGTACAGAGACAAAGAGACACAGAGACACACAGAAAGAGAGAGAGAGAGAGAGAGAATGGTAGACGGTTCTGTCAACTTGGAGTTTGATTCAGTGCACTCTGTCTTTCAACATCATCTGAGCTACCTGATGGCATTTTAGAGACTCTGAAGCTGAAAAACCACTTCTTTCCATAAGTTTACCATTCCAGAGGGCAATATAGAAATATAGCCTCCAAAAACTGCTTCCAAATTATAGGCATTTGCAAGCCCTTCCAGACTTAGAATTTGCAAAACAACTACTTTTCTTCCATTTGAAATCTTTTGTGGGAGGAGCCTTTTAAAAACTTTTTTCCACAAAAGGATTACATGGAATGGCCTAACCTTGCCCTACACTGAGTGCAAGTTCTATTTACATCTGGGAGTAGAAATTTTTTCTTCTATAATTATGTTTAAAATACAAGCCTGGAGTTGTGCTCACAAATGTGTGTTTAGGTGATCTGAGTTTGCAGTCGGTGGCAGGGAATCTCTTAATATTGAAAGGTCGCTAAAAATTATCGATAGTATTTATTTTTGGTTGGCTACTGCTGGTGGGATTCTTCCCAGAGAAGCTTTGGCATCCCTCCACCTCATCTGGTCGCCTAAAGATCACTTTCCAGAACCACCCATGTGCTCAGCACTGAACTACCTGCTAGCAGCAGCAGCTAGGTGGGAACCCACATTCTAATGTCTGGCCATGCCTTTGGGGGCAGAAATTGGCTGTTCTTTTAACCTTCTGTCGGCAGTAGACTCACAACCATAATTCACAACAGCATCCATGGAAAGAGTTCTATTTTTTGCCCCGCCCCCAGGAGGTCTAACTATTAAATTAATTAATATGGAGTTGATCCCTTACCCTTCACCAAAGCTCACAGTACTTAAACCCCCAGCCAAAACAACTGAGTATGCAGGTGCAAGGAAGTGATTAGGTATGGGGATCTGACCACTAACTGCCTGGGTTTCATTCACAATTCTCTCATTTATTATCTCACATCTGTGGGATAACATGGGACCTGGGGCAAATTAACTAAACTCTCTGCGCCTCAAATCTATCATCTGTAAGTTCTACTAATAATACTAATCTATATCATCAGTTACTGTGATGATTAAATGAGATAACAGACACAAAGGACATAACAAAATCTTCTCTAGTGTTGTTCTCCAAGTGCTTAGAAAGTATTCTCTCTTCCTAAGTTGAATTTGCTATACAGCTGCTTGATGCACCCAGAATCAGAACAAAGGACCCTTGAGGAAAGGCTTCCCATTGGTGCAGGAGCCTTCAGTGAAACATCCCTGTCCCCATGGCAATGGATACCCTCAGTCATCAGGAAGCTCTTGTGCTTCACGCCCAACATTCTCAGTCCGTCCCCCTAGGGCCAGGCTTAGAGCAGCTTGACACAACCATCCTGCTTCTCTAAACTTCTTTTTCCATGTGAACCTCCTCTGTCAGTCCATTCTTTCTTTCTGCTTGAAGTACAGTGTCTTCCCACAGTCCTGGTAGACATTATATCTCCACCACATCCGCATCTATGGCCATACCACCCTGAACGCGCCCGATCTCGTCTGATCTCGGAAGCTAAGCAGGGTCGGGCCTGGTTAGTACTTGGATGGGAGTCCACCACATCTGCACTCGGTTTGGTGATGACTCCATTAGGACCACTCTCTGAGCTCCAGAGAAGGCACCCAAGGTCAGAGCCTGTGTGCACAAATCACTGTACCTTTCCTGTGGGTCACAAGCCATCATTTCATATTTGTGCCAGCAAGATTTTTCAATAAGAGCTACTCATGCAATGTAGTTGTGTATTTCTTGCCGTGTGTGTGTGTGTGTGTGTGTGTGTGTGTGTGGTGGTGGTGGTGGTATGGAGAATTGAACCCAGGGCCTCGCACTTAGCTATGTCCCCAGCCCTTTGCATGTTTTATTTTGAGTCGGTCTCACTAAATTGCCCCAGCTGGCATTGAACTTGCAATCCTCGTGCCTCAACCTCTCACCATGCCCAGCTACAGCCCATGTAATTTTATTTTAGGTTACATTGCTTTGTCTTGCCCTATGGAAACTATTTAATTTTATGTTATTTTTTCACATTCAATAATCATGCTAAGGGTGACCCCTGTCAACTCCTTTAATCTCAGTTTTTTCTTGCTTCCCTGAGAGTCAGCTACTTTTATTCTGATCATCACATTGGGGATTGACTTGCTTTGGAAATCTTCCTGGGCTGGGTATTCAACTGTGCACTTGACAATTCTCTGATTTACAAAAGTGTCTTATGTTCAATGTGTTTGCTATGATTTGGATCTAACTGTCCCCCAAAAGTCTCGTGTGTTCAGAGCTGGGGCTTTGGAAGGTGACAGGGCCATGGAGATGCTGCACTTACCGGTGGATTCATGCACTGATGAATTCATAGCTGAATGTGCTGTTAGGAGGTAGGGGCTGGTCAGACTCTCCCAGGAGGTTTCCAAGGGACCTAACCTAGGAGGGGTGTGTTCTTGTCCCTGGCTCTTCGTTTCTCTCTTTGCTTCTTGGCTGCCATGAAGTGAGAAGTCGTCCTCTGTCAGGCCTTTCTGTCACGCCATTTCTTCCCTGGATCCAGCCAACTATGGACTGGCCTCTCTAAACCCGAAGCTAAACAAACCTCTCCTCTTTTGAGTTGTGAAATGTCAGGTATTCTGTCCCAGCAACAGGAAAGTCATTAATGCAGTTTTGAAGATCAAAATCATAATTTATCCCCCACACTAGGCTTTCCGGGTTAGCCTCATCTAAGTGATGTAACTTCCATCCATGCATCTTGATAAGCCCGGTATTTACCTTTCTTAACCTCTTCTCTGCCTTGCCTGCCACATGCAATCCATCTCCATGATTTGAGCTCCGGAACATCCCGAGTCTCCTCCACCTCACCCCACTTTCAATGTCCTAACACTAGTCCAAGCCACCTTGGCTTTTCAGCTTGTCTATCCTGACTAGTCTTTCTGCCTTCTTTCCTGACATTATCCGTCCTCTTACTGGCTATTGATAAAGAAGGCATAGTCTATTCCTCAGATTGTCTAATTATAGTTTCTAACCTTGATATATATCAAGTCACCAGGCATCCTTGCTAAAATGTGTCATCTATTTGTGGATATTTTAATTCATCAGATTTTGAGGAAGATTCCAGAACCTATTTAACAAGCACCCTAAAATAATTCTGATGCAGGTAGCCTATGAATTAGAATTTAAGAGGCATTGGCAAAAAAAAAAAAAAGGCATTGGCTACAGCTCACCAGGATCATCCCTGACCCATTTTAGAGATGGCCCATCATGTTTCTAACATGAATCAAAGAATGGGTACCAATGCAACAAACATGTGTTAAGCCCCTACTATGTACCACAATGTTCAGGAGCTAGGGATACAGTAATGTACAAGACAAAAACGTTTGTCTTCATGGAGCTTACATTCTCATGGTAAGGACAAACACGCCAAAAATAAAATATATGGAACATTAGAAGGTAAGACTGTCACCTGAAAGATGGAGGAGAGCCGGGCATAGTGGCCTATACCTGCCTATAATCCCAGCGCTCAGAAGGCTGAAGCAGGAGGATCGTTGAGAGCCTGAGACCAGCTTGGGCTACACAGTGAGCTCAAGGCCAGCCTGAACTGCATAGGAAGACTGTGACTCAAAAAGACAAAAAAAAAAAAAAGAAAAGAAAAGAAAAAGAAAGACAGGACAGAGCTGTAGAGGGAGATACAGGCTGCAGCTCAGATGAGGTAGTCAGGACAGACCTCACTGGGAAAGTCACAACTGAGTAAATGCTGGGAAGACTAGAAGAGACTGAGCCACCCAGATGGCAGGAAGAAGGACTTTCCTCAGTAAACTCTACAAGCAAACTGTGCTCTTCTGGCGTTCTCCAGAGGGAAACCACACATTCTCCAGATCCCCTGTTCCTGCTCTTAGTCCTTAACTCAAAACCAGAGAAGATGTTCCCAATAAAACGTGGCATTTCTCACCCCATTGTCATCGCACAAGTCTCCCCTGCGCTCGGAAACCTGTTCTCCACCCCTCGGCTTGGAAGCCTCACTACTTTAGCCCTGTTATGGTTCACCATGGTTGGGATGAGCTCCCACCACAGGCACCTGGGATAGACCACTGTGTCTTCCTGGTGGACACCTTGGTCTTCTCCTTCCCACGACCAGACCTCAAGTTGTGAGAATTTATTTTATACTTTATCATATCCTTCATGCATAGCCAAGTATGGGACCAGAATAGATTTATAATCATCTCAAGTGCAGAAAAGAGTGAGGAAGGAAACTAAAACAGAAGGGACAAAGGAAGAAGAAGGGGAAATGGAAGGAAAGGAGCAGACCTGGCTTTACATGAAATGTAAGATTAGGAATCACACCATGACAAATCCTGCAGGCCAGTCCCGCTGGGAAGTAACGCTTCATTCTGCTATTGTCCTTCACTGGCCTCCGTGGCATCACCTGCAAGGCAGGTGAAGAATTATAGGATCTGCAAGTAATAACTGTGGTCTCCATGAGCAGGCCACCACTCTGTTATTATCAGTATTATCATTATTATTATTATTATTATTATTATACCAGCAGCAGCATTATACTGTGTGTGTGTGTGTGTGTGTGTGTGTGTGTAATTGTAATTGAACGTTGAATCTGGATCCTTCACGCTGAACTACATTCCCAGCCCTTTTCCAAATTCTGAGACAGGTTCTTGCTAAGTAACTAAGTTGCCCACGCTAATCTCAAACTTGCAACCCTCCTGCCTCAGCTTCCCAGGGTACTTAGGTCTATAGGCCCGTACCACCAATCAAGGCAGCCCTCTCTTCTGGATTCTATGGACTACCTTCCTCCTCCTTTTTAAATTTTTTTAAACTTATCTGTCTCTTTCTTTTTTCCACAGGGGCAAGGAGATATCTAGACCCTCAGAGCCTCTACAACCTCCTCAGGAGTTCAGGAACTTATCAGCAAAGCTCTACCCAGGGCAACAGGAATGAGGCTGAGTATACTTTTAGGAAGTTTGGGAAGGCTGAGCAGGGATTTGAAATCAAGAGACTTCTGAGGTAGAGCTGTCTTCTGAGTTGCTTAGGAAGAGACCTGGGGCCTGATGGCCCTTGGAGCTTGCAGGAGCAGATTCTTTCAAGGCTAGCTATGAGGTAGGGCTGCCATATTGCACAGCGAAAGGGATACCATTCCCCCTGGCCTACAAGCAGGAATATTTTTCCACCAAAGCAACGGCCCCCACCGGAAGGGTGTTTCATCCTGTGTCCACAGACCTCTGTACCCATCACGCAGAGACCCTCCAGCAGCTCTCTGTCCTTCACCCCACCCTCAATCTATATGTCCCTCACCTCCCAAGAAAATGTTCCTTCCTTTTCCACCAACTAGAAAACAAACTTTCACTACAAGGAAGAGTGACTGGGGTTCAGAGCTTTGAGCTGGCGAAGACAGGACCTGAAAATGCTAAAACAAAGAGAGATACAGGGTCCAGTCTGAGCCCAGGCAAAGCTTCTCCTCTGGGAACTGTAGAGAAACCCGACACCAAGGGCAGGTCCTGCCAGGGCGGGGGAGGGAGTAAACCATCTTCCCGGAGCAGGAAGCAAGGGAGAGGGAGAGTTAGCTGGGGAAGCACTCTGTTTTCTTTGGCCTCCTCTAGCCCTGGAGGGAACTGGTAGAGACAGAGCTGGAAGGAGGAGAGATCCGGCTTTGTATCCTACCCTCCCCCAGGAGACGGAGGCTGGAAAAGGATGGGGAAATAGGAGGGGGTACCCAGGCCCAGGTCAAGCCACAGTTTATCCCTGCTGCTCCTTACCAAGCACAGGGAATAGGAGACAGAGTCCCTGAACCGGAGGCCAGGCCAGTGAGAATGTGCTTTGTGCTGGGAGTAGATGAGGCGAGACAGGAGGCATGAGCTGGGTGTCGAGGGATGGAACTAACCTAAGAGCAGAACTCCAAGGCTGGGCGGGCGTAGTGAGTTCCCTAGTGCCCTGGAACCTGGATCCCCTAGGCTCGTCCCAACCACACAAGGTTCTGCCCCATGATCAAGAGAGGCCTTGGCCTTTTGCATTGAGCTTTCCAGCAGAGTCACACCCGGTGATTGGGAAAAGCTCTGGATTTAAGCCAACAAGGACACATACTCAGGGAGCTGGGCCCAGCGTGCCTGAGTTTATACTAAGATAGCCAGGCATGGTCATTCTATCCCTACAGAAAGGATTTTCTCAAGGGCAACTCTCTCCTGAAGCCCAATTCTCCCAGGGACTTCCATCCTAAATGTCATCCTAGCATACTCTACCTAATACCCATCCCCTCACAGCAGCCCCAA
Organism: Dinomys branickii; assembly: GCA_004027595.1. NCBI lineage: Eukaryota > Metazoa > Chordata > Mammalia > Rodentia > Dinomyidae > Dinomys > Dinomys branickii. The sequence goes on from PVLD010016920.1 coordinate 10,710, forward strand.
ACCATTGAGAAATGCTGACTTTAACCCCACACCTTTACCTGCAACAAATCCTAAGCCTTGCTACATAACCCTAACACCAGACTCTGATTCCCGTCTACTCCATAAACCTGATTCATTCGTGCACAGATGTCTGTCATGGGAAGGGAATTAAAATCGAAGGTTAACATGTTTGCATATTTATGAAGTGCCAGGCACCACAATGGGCCTTTTCCAAATATTGCCATATTTCACTTCACACCATCCTATGAGTTGCCCATAACTATTATCAACATTTTACAGATGAGAAAACCAAGGTGCAGAAAGAGTAGGCTGGTAACCCTGGTTACAGACCTCCAGCCCAGTATTTGACTGACAGCAGCATCAGCAGTATTTCCAGGGTGAGTGTCAGGCTTGGCTGAGACATCTTCTCTCTGCATGCAGGATGACATGGCTGCTCTAGAAGCAAAAGCAACCTCATCAGATGAGACCCAGAGGGGTCCATGGGCAGTTATCAGTTAACTGCCCTGAGGGCTTGCTGCCTAGAAACACACTGCAGAGCGATCCAAGAGTCATAGCACAGGTGCGAAGGACCCAACCCAAGAAAATCACCCCAAACGGCCAGCTCCACAGAATCACCAAGCACCCTGCTGCTGTGGCCTTGACCCTATCACTTGGGGTTGTGATTTTCCTGATCCGCCAAGCCTACCTGGGCCCAGCTTGTATTGCGGTCCATCCTAGGGAACATGCCAGGGCAAAGACTATGTTCTATATTCCAAGGTCCCAAAGCCTTCCCAGCCACAGTGGGGGACACTGCCATCTGGATGCAATGACAACCTCCTAAGCACAGTGGGCCATCCCACACATGCAACCTGAGAGGGGCTCATTCATACCCTCCTATACTGTCCTCCTAGGCCTTTCCCCTTCTCTCTGGCCCAGACCTGGTGATTTTTCTAATATGAAGAGGGAAGAAAATAGGAGGTCTATCTCCTTCAGCCTAGAAGGTATCACCGGCCTATAAAGATCCACAAACATCAGTAGGTCTGGGCCAGAGCAGAAAAATAGCACCCACTCTCTGGAGTCCTCCATTCCGTCCTGCATCAGGTTTTATGTTGAGGACTTTGTGGCCAGCATATCTGTCCAACCATGAAAGACACCAAGAAATGGTCAGCACACGTCATGCTCACTACTCTCCAGTGGTCTTTAAAAGTGACCCAGCCAGGGAACTCAGGCCACAAAAGAGCCAAGTGAGGTGCACACAGCCATGGCCTCTAGGATTCAAACTACTGAGGCTGTGGGCCACACCACCAATGGCCCTGCGCCAAGAGCCTTTCCCAGACCCACCCAGGGACCCCCACATGAGCCTGCGGTAACCTCCTAAAGCCTCTTGTGTCAGCCCAACCTTGCTCTCCCATTCAACTCCCTCGTACACCTAACCTGAGTGTGTTTCCTCCACCACCGTCACCATTTGTCACGTAGGAGCCTTGATCTGGAGCCAGAACCTAAGGCCAGAAGTATCATCAGCTCCTGAAGAGGAAGGAGGAGGTGCACAGCAGAGCGCAGCTGGGGGAGGAGAATGCCAGGGGAGAAAGGTATGAAGCACTGACTGAGTCAGTCCTCCACCATCTCTGCTCAGAATTTAAGAGCCAAGAACCCATGACTACAGAGAGGTGGGTACCATGGAGCGCCCCGCCCCCAGCCTTCCCCTAGAAACTGACAGCTCCTAGGGCTGGGGACCCACCATCAACAGGCTCCCTCCAGATTCCACAGATGCAGATAAAAGCCAGAGTAGAAATCACCAGCTCTGAGAGGGGTGGATGCAGATGTGGCCATCAGAGCCCCAGATGCGGACCAGCCATGGCCACCAGGGCTGCTGTGACTGTGAACAGGAATATACACATGGACAGGGACCGGGGTAGGGATAGGGGCCAGCGGAGGTACAGAACTGCTTCTGGGCTCCAGGAAAGGTACAACTGTGAACAAGAAAGAGGTCTAATGTCTGACTTCACAAAAATGTTCAGCCTGTTCCTTGGGAAAGTAAATTCCCTCAAATACACATTCCACCCTCATGTGCCCCAAGCCTTGTGCTCTCCATCCTGTGCTCTTCTCCAGCTCCCTGCTGCCCTGCTGACCTCCTCTCCATTGGCGCCCTCTCTGTGGGCATCTCCTGCCCCAGGAGGGCGGGCAGCAACATCTGCCTCTGTCTCTGCGATCATTTTCAGCCTGGCAGGTCAGCCTGTGTCCTAAGCCCCACTAATACCTAGTACTGCAGGCATCATAAAGATGAAGGGGCCCACAGCCCTGCACAGGAGTCCCCGCACATAAACACCCCAGTGATAAAGCCCCCTCACTGTCGCTCGTGAGGCTCAGTGACTTCCCACTTTGTTTGAATTTTCATCTTGGGAGAAGTTTGCAAATCACTTACAGAGGGAGCTTTCCGGGTGTTGCAGAATATAATCAGTGCTTTCTCGGCCTTGTTACTTTTAGACAGGGATCCCCCACGGATTGTCCTACCAGGGAGCAGAGGAGATGGAGATGGAAGGCTGAAGGCGTCTGGCAGAGCCTAGGGTGGGAAGAAGCCATGCAGGGCCACCTTGCCCAGCCTCAGCTGTAGGTGGGCTTGGCCTAACTCCACGCCCTGTGTGAAAATCCAGAGACCAGCCCTCACTCTGCTATTCCAGGACGATTACCATCTTCACCTAGACTGTCTCCCCTGAGCAGGAAGTCCCCTCCCACTGACAATTAGCCAGTTCCTGTGGTCAGGCCTCAGAGAGGACACACGGAGGAAGACAGCTGTCCCTCTCCTCCAGTGAGAAGCCAGTGCCGCCACCCTGCACTTCTCTTTTGCCTGCCACACAGACCCGTTGGTCTCCAGACACCTGTCCTGGCATGAACCAGCCTTTGGGGAGAAGTTTTAGGAATAGGTTTTTCAGTACCCAGTCTCCTCAGTGGCATCTCTAAGGACAGCTTACTGCATTTACTACAGGAAACAAAATGTCTTCTGGAAAGTCCATTCCCTTCTTCCAGTCTCCAGCCATAGGACTTGCATGAAGTCTAACCTCTCCTTCCTCCCCAGTGTCCTGTGTTACACTCCCTCCGCTCTGCCTCACACTTCTCACTGGGTGCCAGCAGGTCCTCACCGGCTCACTTCACTGTGATTTCTGACAAGTAGGCCTGAGGTTCACACCTGGGCCCACACCTTCCCAAAGCCCAGCCCAAGGTACCGGCAGCCAAGAGTCACAGCACAGCCTTGAAGGTCCAGCCAGACACACAGCTCACCTCCTCCTCCTCCCTCAGAGGAGAATGGATACTTTCAGAGGTACACCTGGAACTTCAGATTTACAGGAGTTGTTCCTGTCAGGTAGGTTTAAATCAAAGAAGAGTCCCAGGAAGAGGGAGATCAAGGCTGGAGAAGTGCACGGAGCTGGGGGCCAGGCATGGTCGCACACTGCGTGAGGGGGGCGTCTTCCAGCCATCTGCAGTCCTCCTGTCCCAAAGCCCAGAATCCAGGTCCCCAGGGGGCTGCAGCAGCCCTCCTCACACAGCCTACTCCACATTCCTCACATTCTTTATGCTCAATTAAGGAGGAACAATCAGGAGAGCCGACCAGGCCCACCAGGCCTCAGTAGGAATGCCATGCTCCACGCTGCCGTGACCACATGTGTGGAAACAGCCTCCCTGATACAGTCAGGTGAGACCCTGGATGGGGGGAGATGGACCACATCAGGACAAGGGTATAGGTATCCCTCTGCTTTCCACAGAGGTCAAGGAGTAAAGGAAAGGGGTTTGGGGGTCAGGAAAGAAAAGGATCTGGGCGGGCAAGGCCAGAGCTAAGGCAAAGACCTTGACTGTCCACTGCTGTCCACGCCACTGCCTCGCTGCAGCCACCACCACCGCTGTCAGCCCAGCACCTACAGCCTCCCTGGAAGCTAGCTTGGTACTGGGGCCGCTGCATGCACTGGCTGTGCCATGGGAATAGTGCCTCCCTGGGTTTTCAGAATACACTGTCCTTGGTCTGCAGAGGGAGGACATCCTCGGTCCCCGTGGTGAATACCTGTCATCTTCTCCTCTTGGACCCAATAAGCCTGGCCAGCCAAGCTAACTCCTGCTCCCTGGAGCCTCCCTCCATAGCTGCCGCCCCTTCCAGAAGCCCTCCTTGCCATCCCAGCTCCTTCTGCATCTGCGCATGTAACCACTACAGTTCTTGTCGTGCTGGTCTGTAATTCTAGGTGTGTATTTCTACGTCCCCAACAGAATGAGTAACTCAACAATCTGTAGTATTTATTGAGCATGCTCTACGTGCCAGGCACTATGTTCCCACTCGATACATGACTTCATTTCATCCTTTCATCATCCTAGAGGCCGTTAGTACTATTATCCCAAATTTATTCACCAGGAGGGTGAGACTCAGAAAGATTCGGTGACCGAGTCCAAAGCGGCCCAGCTACCACAGTAAATCAAGGAAGGGGACTTGAACACAGGGTGTTAAAATGCCAAAGCTAATGCAATTAGTCTAACGTTAACATGTTTGAGGACAGGGTCTATCTATAGTTAGCCTTGCTTACCACTAGGTGCCAAAGAATAGGTGCTTAGTGTAGGACAGACACACGGATGGATGGGTAGAAGGCGGCAGTGGAGTCTGAAGAGTTTCAGTACGGAACTGAGTTGGGGGGAGCTCTCCTTAGAATCAATGGGTCAAATTTATGGCATGATTTTGACACCACAGACCCCTTCTAAAATTTTTGTTGGTTCTCTGTTCGTGACTGTGACAAGGCACATTCTGTAGCTACTTTGGACCTTTGTCGGCAATCATTATGGGGGCCTCAGTTTGTGGCCACTTTGGATCTCAGTCTGTCTGTGGGCAGAAGCAGGAGTCAGTTTATAATCAGGCTGGGAATTAGTCTGGGCCCAGGTTAGAAAATCAGTCTGCAGCCAGTGTTAAGTGGGAGGAATCCGACTTACTTCCAAGCTGACTTGCAGCTGAATAGCACATGGACAGTTCTCAAGCTAGAATCCCCTGTTCCTGGGCATTTAAAGGTGGAAAGATGATATGTGGGAGTTTAGTCGGGTCTGTGGGGGAGAAGAGGCCGGACGGCCCTGGGAATGGGGCCGAGGGGCTGGACCCAGTAAGTGCACGCCATTTGCACTTTGTGAGTCCCACATACATGAGATTTTACCACGTGGCGCTTGTGTGTGCCGTGTGCTGGGAGAACCAGGCCCAGTGGGATGTGGGAGAGACAAGCCCACACCTGTAATAACATTGGCTTCAGACACTAGGAGAAAAGAAATTCCCCGAACTGTTTTATCAGAGCTGAAGTTACCAAATTACTTTGTTGTTTTAAATCTGAGCTTCTCCGCCTGCAAATGGGGGAATCTCAGGTTCAGGAGCTTAATGCTTGGCTGGGTCTGGAGCTCCACTTCCCGACCCAACCAGGGCTCCCAGAGCTCCCAGGCCCGAGGAACAAAAGTCTTCTCTCTCAGGGCTTTGAAGTGGAAACACTAACTGCTCTCTTTAATTAGAAAGAAACCCCCCTATTGTCCCTGCTTTATTACTGATGGATGAAGACATAGCAGGGGGGAGATTCTGAAGAGCAGGGGTGAGGTGGGGGAGGCCAGAAATCTCTCTGTTTAGAACAGAGAATCTCCACTCTGTCTCCATGCATCGAACCACACCTCTTTGTCCACCTCATCCACAAAGATTTTACTCGGCACCCAGCCTTGACTTAGATGCTACAGGGAAGATAAAAGATGGACCCCAGCCCTCCAGGAGTTTGTAAGCCAGGTCGGTGAGGGAGGCAGGGCAGGGTATGAGAAATAAAAGAATACTGATGCTTCATGACTCCTGTTACTATAAACCATGGGAATTTAGGCTAGAATGGAGAGATGGTCCCGTAAGACAACTTCCTAACAAGACTCTGGCCGTGGTGGCCAGGGACGTGAGTGGGGAGCAGACAGAGTAGGGCAGGGTACGAACAGCCCTGGAGAGCACAGAAGTACCAGTCGGCCCCACGGCTGGGGCACAGCCAGAACAGGGCTGGCTGCGGACGGTGTGCGTAGGGGACCAGAGGAAGTCCTGGTGGCACAACCAAGTGGAGGGGCGGGGTAGGGCTTTGAAGCACGCATGGACAGTGGCCTTGATGAGATCACTAGGGAGCTGTTGGCCTTGTGCGTGAGGGACTGGTCCAATCCCGGGTGCACTGGGGAGATTAACCTGGCAGCCCTGTGCACGAAAGAAGAGTGAAGCGGAGAGACCTGCTGGGGAGCTCGCACAGGAGCCCAGATAATGATGGCTTAGAGCGAGGCAATGGCAGTGAGACCAGGAAGGGAAGGTGAGTCCGGGATAGATTTCAAAGGAAGAAGCAAGACGCGCTGACAGAGTAGATGTGAGGGATAAAGGCGCAGGGAGAGTCAAAGAGGACTCCAAGACCTGTTGTCTGGGAAACGAGGAGGCTGCCAGATCGAAATTGCCCTCTAGGGGGACGTGGGTGCTAGAGGTGCTAAATAAAGCCCCCAAAGCCTCACTCCCTTTCCAGCACCAAAAGAGGTCCTGGCTCCAGAGCTGGGGAATAGTAGCTCCAGGTGGAAGGTCCCGTTTCCTAAGACAGAACACCCCTTTAATGAAAACAACCTTTGCACAATCCTTCTTTCATACACTTCAAAGTGATTCACACCTGTGCCTCATTTGATCCTCAAGATAACCACAGCAGGTGTCCTTATCCCCATTTTGCGGATGGAAAAAATTGAGACCCAGAGAGGCCAAATAATGTGCTCAGAGTCACAACCAGTTTAGGGCAGGGCTGGGAACAGAAGTCTTCTGACCTGCAGCTCCGAACAGTTCCCAGTGCCTTCTGGCACCACACAGGACAGGAGGGGCCAGGCCTGCATGTCCCAGAGTCACTGGGGGTGAGGAGTCGGGGTGCAGAGAAAGGGGGCTCCCCACACACTTCCACCACACCCTCATTCTGCTCCTCACACTCACACAGGGCGTAAGTCGGGAGCCCAGGGTTGGAAACGCCAAGTCTAATCGAACCTCACAAGCGCACAGATGGTTTGAATCAGCGAGCTACCTTGATAGGAATAATGAGGCTCCTGAAGACAGCCTGTGGCAGCTCCATCTTCTGGACAGAGAACCACGTCTTCCAGGAGAGTCCCACACCGCCAAGCCGGGCAAAGCTCTCAGGAGGAAATCCGGCCCTACATCACACCTGCTGTCTGCGCGTGCGCCAGCAGAACTACTCACAGGTCTGACCAGGGTCCCAGAGCTCAGGTCTGATGCGACAAACTGAACTCTCAGGTCTTCCTTGAGACCTTGGGAGAATGAGGGATGGGTGACAGGCCAGGGAGGGGCCTGTGGGGCAACACAGTGGGGTAGGTGGACCGGGACACAGACCAGTGCAGACCAGACAATTGCCCCTCCTGCTTTCCCGGCGGAGGAGCATGCTGAGTCTGTCGTTTCCCTCAAATGGCATCACGACACTTCTTTTGATGGAACACCTAATCTAAGGGTGCCCACATCCCATAAAGTTGAGGATTAACAAATCTATCTGACCACAGAGAACAGAACCAGACCTGATCCCGGGAACCCCATCAGAGCCAGGCCCCAGAACAGTGGCAGCACCCCTGCCGCAGGGAAAGCTCCAGCTTGGGCTCCCAAGCCCCCAGGCACAGACCTTTGAGCAGGGGCCGGCTTTAATAAAAAGTTGGCCCTGCCCAACCCCCTTGCCTAGCAAAGTTTGTTTTGAAGCTTAAAAAACAATGAAGTTAATTTTTAAAAACCTTTCATTGAGTTCCATGAGACCCCTATTAATTTTATTGTTTCAATAAAGCATTTATTTAATTGTCTCCAGAAGGGCCCTGTTAAATGCACAGATGTTACCTGAGTCAGGAGGGAGGGACCGGCAGCTTTGTTTTCCACGCTTCCCCGTTAGCACATTAACAGGGTTCTGTTATTGTATTAACTGATCATCACCTTAAAAGTCACAGAGGACAGTCCTGAGGGAACAAGGTGCCAGGCAGGGAACTCTCAGAGAGTAAGCACTCCATGGAGAAGGGCATGTCACAACTGCAGGAAGCAGGAAGCCTGGCTCCGGATGAAAAGGCTGGATTTGGTTAAGATGAGAGGTTGTTTTGTTTCTCTGCTGGTGAGGACACGCTTGTTATTTAGCCTCTGACATATGACTGATGCCCCTGAAAAATATCAGAAGATGAGCACATTACTAGATGTATGATGTCCAAACCAAAGGAGGGGAAGAGTTCCAATGACTTGCCAGAAAAATCTCTGGAATGTCATGTTCAGTCCTTCCATAAATTACTAAAAACCTCCCATATGCTGCCGCTGCTGGCAGCCTGAAGCATGTAGCAATGAACAAAACACAGAGTCTGCTTTCATAGTACTTACATTCTAATGAAGACAGCTTGGCAACAAGTAAAAGTATGACAAACACAGAAAAATTAGTTCAGAAGATGGTAAGTGATCGCAGGACATAAGAGAGAGCAGTGTGGTAGAGAGTAGACAGAAGAGGGCTGTCTGATGACACCAGGCTGAGTACAGAAGAAGAGCCAGCCACAGGCAGTTCTGCAGCCTCAGAAGGGCTCTCCATGCAGAAGGAGGAGCAAGTGCAAAGATCCTGGGGCCCGTTTGAGAAAAGCATTATGAGGCTGCAAACGAGTCAGAGGAATGGGATAGAAGAGAGCCTGGAATCTTCCCTCATCAAGAATATTTCAAGAAATAGGACAGAGATTCTATCATTCTTCTCTGTGTTCCCCATTATTTGCTTGGTGTCTGACAAAGTAGGACTGAAGGTGAGGAAAGGACTGGTGGGGGAGGTGAACATACCAAAGGAACTTTCACTGAGTCAGACTGTTTTTTAACTCGACAAGCAATAAAACAGAGAAGGAGAAAAAACAAACTTCAGCCTCTACACTAGGTCATTGTGTTTCCTAAGCTGGGAGGTGGGTTTCGGAGAAGCGGTCAGGACAGACGAGCTTTTGGACGGGTAGGAAAGAGTATCCTCTGGCAGGAGCAGCAGAGCGCGTTCTAAGATTGAAGAACCCCGCCAGGCTGCCACGAGGACTCGGGAAGTGCTTGTGCATACAAGAATCCAAGCAGTGGGTTGCGACTGACTTTAAATGCCAGGCTACATCACCCTCCAAATGATGGGGAATCATCAAAGATTTCAGAACAAGAAAATGATGTGTTGGAAGCAGTGTTCTTGGCAGATGGATCTGATGCCCACGTGTGCTCTGAGGTGGGAGGGGAACCCAGAGGGGACCCAATCAACGCAGCAGATGCGGGAGGAAGAGGTTAGGCTGGGGATGGGGGAGCAATGCCAAGAGACAGTTCTTAAAAGCACAGGACCTGGATTTGAGCTTGGAAACATCAAAGAGTCGCTGAGGTGTCTAACCTCGGAGCCTAACTGTTCTGTTTGGCAGTGACAAACCAAAGAAAGCTGGAGGGGGAGGGGACAGGGCACAGGGGCCTCTGTGTGGGTCACAGTGCTCACTACCTCCCACCTCGGATGAGGCTGTAGGGGCAGGCAAGGTGGCTCGCACATCTAACTATAGATAATCTCTTCTAATGGAGGGATTTGGTGTAATTTTTACTCCCTTTTTTGTGCTTTTTGGAATTTTTCAAATAATTATTTTAATTCCACCCAGACTCCCAGAGTTTCCTTAACCCTTCGTAACCCACCGCTCCTGATTTATTCTCTTCTCTTATCAGAGAAGGGGAAGGAGGAAGAAATGACTATGGGCTTCTCTTGGGTCTCTGGAAAATCCCTTATACGAGTTGGGCCCCTCCCTCCTGAGTCTGTGAGTGTCCCAGGTGGGGTGGGGGTGTGTCCTCCGTGGGCCTCCTCCTCTCCTCCCCAGCGCCCCTGTTGCAGCAGGACTTACTTCTATCCTTTAAAGACTCAGTTGACATCACACATTTACCTTCCAAGCAAGATTGCAGTGCCAGCCTTGGAAAGACCACGTGGAGTTTTTGTAGCTGATATCAGCCCAGCCCACACCCTGAATTCTCACGGTGCATCTAACACAGGATAGATTAGGAAAACACACAACAGCCCAGGCATCTGCATCCATGCTTGGGCTCTGTCTCCTAAGAGCTGTCTTGGGATATACTTCAGTTTCTCAGTTGCCCAGGTAACAGTTCCTGTTCCAGTTCTGGTTGCTCCTGTCTCTTAGAAACAGCTGGTCACTGTGATGCACGTTGTATAAACCAATCCCCAATTGGCAAGCCGTTCTGCCTCTGTACTTCCTGCTTGCTTATCCCATCTAAGGCCTAGACCACCAGAGGATCAGGCCCTGGTATTCTGGGAATGATCCTGACCAGTGCCCGTCAATCTAAATAAATCTGCCCCCAATCCTGGGTGTTGTTTCGGTGTTTCTGTTTGCTGTTGCATCCGCTTCTCTCATGTCAATTTTCTCATCATGAAAATTGGAGATAATAATAGCATTTATCTTCAGTCACAGGAATTAAATGATAATAAAAGGCATTTAATAAGTGTGCTCTATCATTAGTATTAATGAGGACAATAAAATAATAAAGCTTTACAACTAAACTCCATCACCTGGAGGCAAGAATGACCTTAACGAACTTGCACCTTGGCTCCCATTAGGGTCATATATTTTCCCCTCTGCCTCTCCCTTCTGATTGGAATTTGAATGAAGAGCTGAGAAGAGACCTGGAATCAGGGCCTGAGTCGCTGCTTCTGGGCTTGATGACAGCCTGTTCTCCCAGTTCAAACTAATGCGGCATTAAGAAGACTCCCACATCTCATGACTCTCAACTCCTTGACCTATAAAAGTATGGGCATAATCATGCCGACCTCGCACTGTGTGTCAAGGGTCAGAGTGCACCTGGTGCACAGCCCACTCTGGGGACATGACCATCCTGCATCAGGTTTCCGGGTCCGCACCAGCTCCTGCCCACCTGACCACTCCATCCCCACCTCCCAGACTGTCCACGTTCTCCTTAGACCTAAGCCCTTACTGTCTGGAGTGAATCTTCCCAATTATGCTGTAAGCTCCTGAGGGGAGAAGCAGGGCCAATGCCTCACTATAAAAAGCAGACTTCCTCCGGGTCCGGGCCCAGGGGCCTCCCAGAAGAGAGGGGAAAGAGAACCATCAGAGCCCCAGAGGTCCACAGCTAGAGGCCCCCACTCAGCAGCCCTTTCTCCTGTGGTCTTTTCTCTCTGCTTCCCACACCACAGTCTGAGGCTGCTCAGAAGGAACTGCTTCCTTCTCGTTGACCATGGACTGGAAGAAAAGCTGTCCCATCAACTCAGAGCACATCCATCGGTCAGAGCAGGTATGGCGGCCTCTCTCTCCCAACCCCCACGTGGCCCCAGGACTTCTCTGCTCCACCAGCCCTGCTGCCCGACGCCTTCTCACACGTGGACCCAGTGGTCCACCCTCCACCGCTGTACCTGCTGCTCCATCCACACAGGGAACAGAAGCCGTGGGGTTCAGCCTTTGCTGGCTCTTCTCCAGCTCCCAGCATCTTCAGGCAGTCTCCATTCAGGGAAGCGTCCCAAGCCCACCGCGGCCCTCACAGGTGGTATCCTACAGAGCCCCATCACCGCCAGTCCTGCCGCGAAGCAAGCAGTGAGGGAGGGGACACAGCCCTCAGGAGCAAAGGGGCAAGACGCTTTGGCGCGGCGATGCGCGCCTGCAGTCCCAGTACTAGGGAGCTGAGTCAGGAGGGCGGCCCTTCCAGGCCAGCTTGGGCTACGTAAGGCAGTTCAAGGCCAGCCCTTGAGACCCTGTCCCACAAAAAATAAAAAAAGTAAAGACACCTAAAAAAGGAGCAAGGGGCTCAGAGCATCTGTCTCGGCAGGGCTGAGACTGAGAAGAAGGGAGGCGGTAGGAAGGAGCCCCCAGGAAGGGAGCCCGAGGGCGCCCGCTGGGTCACGGCTCCGGAGCGGCGGAGACAGAGTCCAGGCCGAGCTGGGAGAGCTCTGGGAGTCACAGAGTATTTGGTTTCTGGGCTCAGGAAGGGCGACAGGGGTCATGAAGCGGGAGCAGCTCGTGTTCCCAGCCTGAGACCCACGCAGGGGTACGGAGCGCTTTTCCAGAGACGCTGGAAGGTCTCTCCTGAGCCTCGGGTCTCCGTCTGGTTACCTTCCTGGGAATCGGGCGTCTGTCTCCACGTCTCCGCATCTTTGTCTCGGTCTCTCGCCCTCTCCCTCTCTGTCCCCTCCTCTCCTTCTTCCCAGCCCTCTGAGATGATTTCTGGGGACTCCGCCTGGGGGCTCCTGCTCTCCCGTGTAGGAAACCTGACCTATTTCATCTGTTTTTCATATTTTGGAAACGTCAGCCTCACTTCCTACCTGGGGAGGTGGAAGCGGAGCAGCGGCCCGCCTGGCCCCACCCCTTCCCTTCAGCTTCGGAGTCAGGCCCCGCCCCCTGCGCCTGGGCAGGGGAAGCGGAGGAAGCTCCGCTCCGGCCCTGCTGCTGGGCCCTGCGAACTCAGGCTCTGATCCACGGTCTTCCCTCCCGAGTTCTCCCAGGAGCAGTGGGGAGAGGGAGCTGTTGCTAGTTTGCTGATTTGGGAAAAAATAAAAATTCCGGGTGGAACACAGCGACAGCCCAGGAGGCTGAGAGATTTCACCAGTGGGAATGTGGATAGAAAGTCATTTGTGCCTCTAGGCAGAGTCACGGCCAACCAAGTTGTCTAACAAGTTGTCACAGATGTTTATTTGTTTAATGTTATTAATACCACTAACAGATTACACATACTGTACGGAGGGCTTGTCCTACGTCAGGCTGTTTTTCTTCCATTTACCCCCTCAACCTTACGTGGTAGGTGCCGGAGGCACTGTTATTATCCACCCCACCCCCACCACGCACTTTTTTTGTGTGGTACTGGGGATTAAACTCAGGGTCTCCACACTGAGCTATATGGTATATCCTCGGTTCTTTTTAATTTTTTTTTTATTTTGAGACACTGCCTTTCTAATTTCCTAAGTGGCCTTTACTCTGTCCCCCACTTGCCATCCTCCTGCCTCAGCCTCCCAGAGTACTGAGATTACAGGCATGTGCCACTGCACCCAGCCGCCCCCCATTTTCTAAATGAGAAAATGGACAGAGAGATGTTGACTGTCTTGCCCAAGGAAATGCAACTCAGACAGAATCTCTGATTCCAAGTACCAAGCTCTTTACACGTTTTCTAAGATCTGAGAGATGTGTTCGGTACGTTACCTTTGAAAGGGAATAATGCCACAGAACGCCAAGAATACACTCTCCAGACCCCAGACCTGTGTGCCGCAGTCACAGAATCACTATCTCTAACTCTCTACTTTGTGGGAGAGATGGAGAAACAGGCTGGAAGAGAGCATTTCAAGAAGGAGAAACTGGAAGACAGGACTGATGCGGACAGGACTGCTGGTAGGAGTACAGGCAGCAGGCCAGGGTCTTTGACTTTCCATAGGAGAACAACAAGGGGGGGATACAGGGCTAAGTACAGGGCTGGGGTCAGCTGGATGCCTGAAGGCCAGTTGTTTATCCTCCAGGTGTTTGAGCAGCAGAGCAATACTCCAAAAGAGACCCACGCTGGAAGGAAAGGTTTTCAAATATAGGCTGCCAGAGGTTGACACTGTACTGTATTACAATCCAGGGGCTCGGACAAACCTGACCACGTGTGGAAAGAAGGTGCCTAGGAGATGCTTCCAAAGAAATGCAGCATTTCAGTCTGGGCCATCTGCCTCTTTCCCCAGCACTGGTATCCAAGTCCGTTTTGGGCCGGGTGGGTGATGGTGGGAAGACGGGGAGAGGAACAAACAGCCTAGATCCAATGCACTGAGCCTTATCCTACAAGCACAGAACACTGGTCTGCGGGCTGCGGGAGCCTTGGGGAGGAAGAGCTCTGGACTAAAGGTGCTAGCGAGAAGGCAGCACCATGGACTTTGTGCAGACTCTGGCCTGGGAGGCCTAGGTTGTGGATCCTGCCTGGCCTTCGGGTGGTTGGACAGATGTGCATTGGGAGTCTACAGTAGCACAGCATAACATTTCATGCCTTTCAGTTATTCAAAATGATTGCACTTCTTGGGTGGCACAAGAAAAAAAAAGCAAACAAGCAAAACTTGGTTAAGAACTGCCAATTCAGAAACTCTAATCTGTTCACAAAGCTAAACCCCTGTATTTCAGAGGCCAAAAACCTACTTCCATCTCATATCTTACGTGCTGGTATGTCTGAAAGTGGGCAAGGGAGACAAGAGCCGAAATGTCTTTGTTCTTGTGTGTGAAGCCCCTGCTTAGTGGGCTTCTGTGTGCATTGTGTATATTTTTGTGCCTGTTTCTCCAGCCCTTATGTGCACTGAACTTTCAAACCGTAACAGAAACACTGAAGTTTGGCAGAGATACCACAGGAGTAATGAACTAATTTCAGAACATGTTATTATAATACCTACATGATGTGTAATGAATTTGACAATGTTCACATTCTATTCACCACCTGAGAGCTGAGACTCCACAATGCCAAGCCCTGCCCACCGGGACGTCTCCAAGACAGAAAAGCAGGGCAGGCCCCAGAGAAAATTCTTCAGGGGAGAGTCCCTCCACAGTGGCTTCCTGGACCACTGAGATGTATGGCTTAGTAGGTGCGAGTGTTTATACAGAAATCGTGGAAGGAGGACACAGACTACCTTGGGATGGCAACCGCTCTTCCCAGAATCCCTGTTCCTCCCCAGTACAGGAGACCCTGGAACAGGCAAGGAAATGGCAGCCATATTGGGGTCACAGAGGCAGACTGGCTTCCGCAGACTCAACGTGGGGACAGGGTGCCTCTGATCATCCCACTTCCCCTATCCTCTGGGGGAGTCGGGTAGGAGAGGCTGAATTGGACCAGGGCTGAGTGTGAGGGGAATGTTTGCTGTTTGCTGCTGTTCCCTGTTGACTTTAGCCAGTAGCTGTGTTTACAAACCCAGGTTGGTTTTCCCAGCACAGTTAATTAGACCGAAGCCATCTGGTGTGAGGGCTGGGGAGGGTATCTGCTCAGAGCCACCCCACTACCAACACACACACACACACACACACACACACACACACACACCCATGGGCCGGCACAAGGCAGAGAAACTAAACAGGAACAGACCGGACTCTGGACTCCACCAAGCCCAGAGCTCTCACGGGAATCTTGGCTTCCTGCACCCTGCCTTTCCTGTGATTGCTAAATTTGCCTGGGCCACCACTCGCTGCGTCTTACACTACCAAGAAGTCAAGGCTGGAGGGCCAACCTTAGTGGGATCACAGGCTGGTGATCAAGGACTTGGCCCTCTCCTCCCCGCTTCCATGTCCAAAAGAATTGGGCAGAAAATCCTGTCTCCTATCTAACCACAGAAGTTCTGTGTTTAGCAGGAATGCCAGACCTCGGGAAAATCCCCTCTCCGGACACCCCTCCCCGGCCAGTCCCTGACACCACAGAGGGGACAGATTAACCCGTGCAGCGGAAGGAGGGTGCCCAGAGAGGTAGGTGGACAGGGTCGGGGCGGTGGGGAAGGGGAGAGCGGCGAGGGGGAGGGGCTGCGGCTTATCTCTCCCAGGAGTGGGAAGCTCACTGCAAACAGCTAAAGCACTGGCGTGTGAAAGCTCCTCAATTAGCACTAATGATGCAATCAGGGAGGGAGGAGGAGGGACCGGCCGTTCTGGTGGAGTCTGCGCCAACTCACACACACGATACACGCTCCCTTCCTGAGACACGGTAGCCCCTTCGGGCACACCGGTGCACACACCTAAAGGAGTGCGTGGGCACAAATGCACTCTGCTTGGCTCGAGATCCGTGGCTGACTCCGATCCGTGGCTGATCTGTGAGAGGGAGGGTGTCTCCCGCGCTGGATTCTGAGATTACGGGACAAGGAAAATCAGGAATCACAGAAGTGTGGGTAGAAGGCAGAGCAGCAGAGCATCTCCGAAACCTCAGGATTATTCCTCCCAGCAGAGTTCCCTTCCCACGCGCGCTCGCAGGTGCCGGCCCGGCCGCGCCCGCCTCCCTCAGCCCGATCCAGAAGCCCGGACTGGACGCGGAGCCGCCCCCAGCCCCACCCGCGAGAGGCGGACCCACGCGCCTCGCCCGCGCCCGGGTCCCAGCGACGGAGCTGTGGGTCGCGGCGATCCCCGCGCCGGGCCTGCGCCGCTCGTCCGCTCCGGAGCCCGTTACCCGCCGGCCGCGCCCGATCTCCCCACCGCGCGGGCCGGCTCCGCCGGCGGCCGCGGTCCCGTTATCCGGCCGCCCGCGCGCCGCAGCCCCTCCCGCCCCCGACCGGAGCTCGGGGCCGGGTCGGGCGGGGCCGGGCCGCCTCCGCGCGCTTCCAGGCCGGGCTGGCGGCGGGGGAGGTCCCGCCGTCAGTCTGCGCGGAAGGCCGGGCCGCGGCCGGAGGGGGCGGGGCCGGCGCGGGGCGGGGCGCGGCGGGGGCGGCTCCGGCCTTATAGGCGGCGGGGGCAGGGCGGGCGGGAGGCAAGTGTCAGGCCGGTGTGCGGCGCGCCGGGGGCCGGGCCGGGGCCGCCGGGGCCATGCGTGCGCGCCGGGCAGGGGGCCGCCGCGGAGCCTGAGCCGCGGGGCCGGGCCGGGCCGGGCCGGGCCGCGCGGGGGAGGGGAGCGATGCGGCGCCGGCGGGCGGCGGTGGCCGCGGGTGTCTGCGCGTCCTTCCTTCTGGGCTCCGTTCTCAACGTGCTCTTCGCGCCGGGCTCCGAGCCCCCGCGGCCCGGCCAGCCCCCTGCGCCCTCGGCGGCCCCGGGCCCGGGCCGTCGCGGGGCCCGCGGGGAGCTGGCCCGGCAGATCCGCGCGCGCTACGAGGAGGTGCAGCGCTATTCCCGCGGGGGCGCGGGGCGCGGGGCCGGCCGGCCGGAGCGGCGGCGCCTGATGGACCTGGCTCCGGGCGGGCCGGGCCTGCAGCGCGCGCGGACCCCGCCCGACGGCGCCCCGGGCTGGCCCCCGGCTCCCGGCGCGGGCTCCCCCGGCCCGGGCCCGCGGCTGGGCTGCGCCGCGCTCCGCAACGTGTCCGGCGCACAGTACGTGGGCTCGGGCTACACCAAGGCGGTGTACCGGGTGCGCCTGCCGGGCGGCGCCGCGGTGGCGCTCAAGGCGGTGGACTTCGGCGGCCACGACCTGGGAAGCTGCGTGCGCGAGTTCGGAGCGCGGAGGGGCTGCTACCGCCTGGCGGCCCACAAGCTGCTCAAGGAGATGGTGCTGCTGGAGCGACTGCGGCACCCCAACGTGCTGCAGGTACGAGGGTGGGGTTCCGAGAGGGTTCTGTTTGGGAGCGCCCCGGCCCATGCCTCGGGCTGGAAGAAATCCCTTAGTCTCAGAGATGGGGTGTAGTGACCGTGCCCAGGTTAAGCTAGGCTCAGACCCAAACTAAGCCTCCCACAGCACCATCCACCTCTCGCTCTTGGGTGGTGGGTGGCTCTCTGGGTTCCTCAGCTTACACACACTCTTAAAGACAGAGGTCAGGATAGGGATGTCCAGATCTCGGGGGTGGGGGGGTGAATCGGATTAGAATATAAGACTCTTCTCCCAGATGGAGCTAGGGTACTGAACACCTCAAGCCAAAATTATCTCAAGCCAGGACGCTATACAACATTCCTCTCTGAGTCAGCTTCTAGCTGCAGCGATAGGACTCCCTTCTTGGTGGAACCAGAACCCCACTTCTTTCACTTTCCATTTGGGCTTGAGAGGGGCTGGAAGGACCATGTGGCAGGCTTCATTCCCAGAAAGTACTCACCGCACCCAGAAGCCAGAGTAAAGGAGTAGGGAGTTGACAGGAACATACACAGCCTTTCCTAAAACCCACCCTGGGGCTCCCCGAGCCTTAAAGTGGGTCCACTTGAACCCCTGGGGAGGCCTTAGCGGCTTAGGCCAGTGGACAGAGGGCCTAAGGATGCAAATGTCACACTGCGGGAGTGTATTTGGCCAAGGTATTGGGAAGTTGAGAAGGCCAGAGGCCCAGATTCCTGCTGAGACTCTGCCTCCCCTGTGCACTTGGTGAGGGTGGAAGGAGACAAGACCCCCAGCTTGTCCCCTCCAAGCAGGACTTAGAGCTGGGCTCTCACGATCCCAGCACTGCTGCAGTATAGCCCATTTCCTCTCCCTGAGTTTGCCTAGGAGGAGGCAAACGGTTCCCTTTGCACATGTCTGAGCAGACAGAGAGGGGAATCCCTGACTGTTCTTGGCCGGGTGAACTTAGGGTGTGTGCCGACATCTGTGACGAATCGTGTCCACACGTCCCACCTCTCAAGCTTCTCAGATTCGCTCACCTCTCTGTGCCCGGCAGAACTGACCAGAAACCCTAGCAGCTGTCCCTCCTTTCCTTGGGAATGAGACGGGTCCCTAGGCCTGGAAGGATGGGTGGGCAATTCAGAATAAGAAAGAGAGCCCGGAAAGTTACGTATACTTCTGCTGGCTACCCACGTCCTCAGGACACCCCCTCCGTGGCCAGACGCTGACTGGGTCCTGGGCCCTGCCCTGGCTGAAGGAGGTTGGGCAGAGCTGACCTTGTGTTTGGTTATGTCTGGATAGGGGCTCACACTGTATCCAGAGCTTCAGGGAGGGAGCAGTTGGTTACGTGGCCATTCTAACTGGGAGGATCTTGTTCTCTTCACCTCCCAGGGGCTCCTGGGAACTTTCTGGAAATCCTGGAGTGTCAGCCAGATTCTGAGGGGGTGGAGAGGTCTTGAATGACTTAGCAGGACATTGTTAGTTGTTTGACTCAGGACCTCCTCTCGTAGGACAGGTTTGACCTCTGAGATACCTTCCTGTGTCTTCAGGAACTGTCGCACTGATCTCACCAGGCTCCCTGATAATCTTCCAGCTTGCCCCAAAGCACATACCCAGAGGGGTCCCCCTCTGTAATGCCAGGCCCCCGGGGCTGAAGGCATCACAGGAAAAGAATGACTGCAGTAGTTTGCTTCCATTCCCTTACCAAGAGGGGCCCTGTCTGGGCTTGGCTGTAGTAATCTCGTAAGGTCAGAGGCTGGAGTTGGCTATTCAGGGCACAAGAGTTGCTCAAGTAGTGAGAGTCCCAGTGGAAGGGGAAAAGGGGGCATCCCCAGTTGTGTCTCAGGGACTGCTTTTGGGGTACTTGACTCCCCGCACCCCAAGCCGCCATCCCTCTGGCCCTTCAGCTGCGCCACACTTGCAGAGGTTTCTCTCCAGAGGCTTCAGCATGGGTGTGCAGAGCCAGTAATCGTGTTGCTGTAATACCTTTTAATCACTTAGAATTTCAGAACCATTTGACTGTTTGCTGAACTGAGGAGGAAGGAGGAAATGTTCCTAGAAGCTCCCGGTCCCCCAAGCCACGAGGCTCCTTCCCCTCCTCTGGGCAGCCCAGAGGTGAATCTGGGGCTCTAAGAGCAGATCACAGGATGCCCTGGCTGACGGAGGCACTGCTCAGCAAGTGCTCTGGTCACAAGGAGACCGCCTGGTGAGGTCCTTCTGTCTTCTGTGGCCCTCTCCATTTTACCTCGCACGTCTGTCTCTGTGTGCACGCGTGCATACGCGCACACAGACACGCACACAGACGCCCCCTCTTGTGATAGAGGGTGTGATAGAGGCCTCTATAACCCAGGGTCAAAGGGCCCAAGGGTCTCCTGACCCCCTCAGCCAGGTCACCCTCGGAGCTTGAGGTCTCAGATGGGCCCTGGGCCTGCTTAGGCCCAGATTCTGATCATACTAAAGTATATTTCTTGTCCCAGACAAACAAAAGATGTGACTGAAATGCTCAGCCTCACGCTTCCTGGGGGGGGTTAATGGTGTCTTTTTATTTTTTCCTGAGGGGTGTTGATTAATACCTCGTTAACAGCGCATTTAACGACCTCCGGGTGTTTAATAACCTTCAGAAGTTTCCCACAAAGGCTCAGACTCCAGGCAAGAAAATGAGAACCAGGCTGCAGGCTGCTCCCCTTAACCTTCCCCCAACCCTACCCAGGTCGGAGGCCTCCTTGGGCTGATGGGGGGGTGGGGAGTAGAGAAAGAGAGACGAGAGGGTGCCTAGAACTGTCCCCTGGCCCCCCAAGTCACTGTTTAAGTGAGCGGATGGCCCAGCACCGAGCTGTGCCTTCCCTCCTGTGGCAGGACGGGGGCAGCTGGCTGTGGGGCAAGGGTGCTGAAGAGGTGCTCCAGAGGAGAGGGGGGCACCTGAGGCCTGCAGTGGGGCTGGGAACACGTGGTTGTTGGCAGGAGGGGTGACTGCAGGGACATCTGACCTGCGGGCTGAGCACCCCCTGCTACGACCCCTCCATCACACAGCTCTCTGGTCTCAGACGCTGGTCAGCACTGGACAACTCAGCTCTTCCCTCACCAGCTGGGTGGTACCAGGCCCCTCCCCTGCGTGACATTGGTAGGCAGCTGCTTGTGAGCATACCCCCAAGAAGCTGACCCTCCCTGAGCACTGTCCCTTACTACCAGTGCCACCTGCCATGTCATCCACCCACACACACAAGGGACACCCAGGGTTGTGCCTCTTTGCTTTTCCTCCTGCAAGTCCCAAACAGAACAAAAATGAAGCTACAAAGCTGGGTGTGGTGGCACATGCCTGTAATCCCAGCACACAGGAGGCTGAGGCAGGAGGATCACTCAGAGCTTAAGACCAGCCTGAGCTACAAAGCGAGCTCAAGGCCAGCCTGAACTACATAGTGAGACCCTGTCTCAAAAAGACCAAAAAAAAAAAAAAAAAAGATTAGAAAAGAAGCTACCAGATGGTGGGAATGATGAGGAATAGGATGGGGTTGAACCCAGGAGGAGGTATGGTAACTGCTGGCTTTGCATTGGCCAACAGTACTGCCCAAAGGAACCGGGTTGTGGAGTAGGAGTGGCATACATTTGGATCCTAGCTCCCGTACGTTTCAGTGTTGCAAACCTGTACAGCAACTTAACCTCTCCAGATCACTTTCCCCTCCTGAAATTAGAGGTAATGGTGGTGCCCACTGTGCCCAACAGAGTGATTGTAAGAAGTTAACTTTGCATGTTCAGTACAGTGCCCACCACCTGCTTAACACGCAGGGGCCGCACCTGCCCATCTCCGAGAGGCCAGAGGTGAGGGGCGGAGGGACTCAGTGGGAACTCTGCTGTGGGGGTGAGGGCAGGTTTCCCAGGTACCACTGGCCATTTCTCCCCATGGCCACAGCCGAAGCAAAGGCCTGGGGGATGGCCTCGGAGGCAGAGCCCTTCTCTGTCCCTGCCCCCACCCTGTGACCTAATGACCTGCCCTGGGATTCCCCCAGCTCTATGGCTACTGCTACCAGGACAGCGAGGACATCCCTGACATGCTGACCACCATCACGGAGCTGGGCGCCCCTGTGGAAATGATCCAGCTGCTGCAGACTTCCTGGGAGGACCGATTCCGAGTGAGCGGGAAGGAGGGTCCTGAGCGGGACGGTTCTCCTTCGAAGGCCAGCCTTCCAGAGCAGCTTGGCCTGCTCCTCAGCCCGGGAGAGGGGAGGGAGGCGGGGCACACAGGCAGCCTCGGCCCTTGGCCAAAGGGTTACAAAAGGAAGCAAGATGAGAGGAGTTCAGCATTCTGTGCCCGCTGTGCTCACCACACCCCACATGCGCACAGCCACCGCAGGAGGGCCCATGTCTTGGGACCGCAAGCCACCTGAAGGCCAGTTCAGCCCTTCCTCTGTCCCCAGCCACTGAACGGAAACCACACTCAAGATGCAGCTCAGGGAAGCAGTTCATTATCTCCAGGACCCCCCCCCCCACTGCTGTTTCCCACCTGCTCCATATTTGCAGGCTCAGGCTAGCCTGTGGGTTAATCAATTTGAATCATTGGTGTCCTCTTTAAGACTTCTGGGTTCACCTTCATTGAGCACTGAGGCTTAGAGGACAGGAAGGCTGACCCCTGAGCTAAGTCCACAGCCCTAAAGGGGAGTCCCTGGAGAGTCCAGCGGGCCCTACCCAGCCCCGTCTCTGCCTTCAGATCTGCCTCAGCCTGGGCCGCCTCCTCCACCACCTGGCCCACTCCCCGCTGGGTTCAGTCACTCTGCTGGACTTCCGCCCCCGACAGTTTGTCCTTGTGGATGGGGAGCTCAAGGTGACAGACCTGGATGATGCACGTGTGGAGGAGACACCGTGTACAAACAACGCTGACTGTGTACTTGAATTTCCAGCAAGGAACTTCACGCTGCCCTGTTCTGCCCAGGGCTGGTGTGAGGGCATGAATGAGAAGCGGAACCTCTACAATGCCTATAGGTGACCTCCACTACCCACGCAGGAGTGCCAGGGAGGGTGGGCGGGCCCAAGAGCGCACAGCTCAGGAAGAGCCAGTCAGGGTTCAGTGAGAAAACAGACTCAACCTCAGCCATGGTGCCCCAGGGGCAGGGAATGTCTCCTGCCCAACCATTTAAGAGGGAATGTTCAGGCTTCTGAGGACAAAGCTAAAAATAGACAGCTCCAAGGAGAATCTGGGTTGGAGGGTGGCAGCTGGAGGCTTCTTAAAATAGTGCTGGACTCAGGGCCTCAGGCTGATAGGACCAGCTCTTCGCCTTTGCACCTGGCCCTTGACCTCTGCGAAGCTCCTCACAGCTGAGAAGCCCCAACTCCAGGACTGCTGTGAGGCTGGGGGTCAGCCTGGGGACAGCATGGGCTGCACTGGACATCAAGGAAGAGGGGAGAAACAAACTTCAGGTCTCAGTTGGTCTAAAATTAAATGTGATCATAGCTGGGTCCAGGCTCGTTCCCTTAGTCTGGTACATCCTGGGGTATGCCCGGTCACTGGGACTGAGGGATCAGGCCTGCTAGCTAGGTTGGAGTCAGAGAAGGATGTGTCCCTAGATACTGTGTCCCTGAGCCCCTGGTTCCTCTCTGCCACAGGTTTTTCTTCACATACCTCCTGCCCCATAGTGCCCCGCCTTCCCTCCGGCCTCTGCTGGACAGTATCGTCAATGCCTCAGGTGAGCCCCCAGGCCTCTGCTTCCTACTGCCTGGCCATCCCCCAGCAGCAGTGAGGTCAGGAGTGACCCAGGGAGCAGAGGACCCAGAAGTCATCCTTTCCCAGGCCAGCATTAAGTAGCAAGGCCCCTCCCCAGGCTACCAGGCGTCTAGGCCCAGACTCTGGAGGGAAGGCAGGGAGGCCGCTGATGCCTACTGCAGGCAGGAACAGCCCAGGCACCCTATCAGCAATATCACACTCTGCAGGAGAGCTCACCTGGGGGGCAGACGAGACCCTGGCCCAGCTGGAGACGGTGCTGTACTTGTACCGGAGTGGGCAGTATCTGCAAAACTCCACAGCAAGCAGCAGCGCTGGTGAGTGGCCCCAGCAGGGAACCAGGAGGTGGGGACCAGTGGGAGGCAGCTCTCGATTGGGCTGAGTGTCTCAACTTCTTTGGGGATCCCTTTGTCCGGGGGTACCCTAAGGGCTTGTTTGGAGTGATACAAAGACTTTTTTTTTTTTTTTTTTTTTGGTGGTACTGGGGATCGAACTCAGGACTCTGCGCTTGCTAGGCAAGCGCTTATTCCACTGAGCTATATCCCCAGCCCCATACAAAGACTCTTGAGCCTTCATTTTGAGGTCCCATCTCTGGCCCAGCTAGAGCGACTATCATGCTACCTTAAAGTGGGGTGGGCACCGACCCCTGTCCTTTCCATGGCCTCCGATGCCTCCGTGGCTGTGTGGTGTACTCCTGGAGCATCACTTTTCTATGGATTGGGTTCCGCATTACCTCACAAAGCTCTTATGGGGATTAAGTGGCAGGTGAGGTGTGTAAAAGCAATTAGCACACTTCCTGTTACACAGCTGGAACACAATGTATGTTTGCTTCTCTTTCCGTCCTCTGCACTCCTGGGGCTGGGAGGACAGCCGGAGGTACAAGGGGCCTCACACCGAAAGCAGCCCCAAAGCAGGCTCTTCCAAGGAGGGGAGAATTGTAGCCACTGACTACAGGCTGTGGTCACTCTGCAGAAGCCCTCGGGCTTAGCTGTGCTTGGCAGGGGACAAGGGGTGAGCAGCCCCTGTGTTCAGGGAGCCCTGGCCAGTCTTAGGGGTGGAGGAGCCCTCGTTAGCCCTGTAAATAAAGTTTAACGAGGTGAACAATGGCTGGCTCTGTCCCTGAGGACGCAGTTTATGGGGCCATAAATCACAGCCAGCCCTGGACTTTGGTCTAGGCCCTGGCAGGAGAAGGAGGCTGGAGGGCGGGGTGACCAGAGGCCCAGGACTGCTGTATTATCAGCCCAAAACTTGGGTTCCCCAAGCAATGGGAAAGACAGGGTGAGCAAGAGGTCTTCCATGGAGCTGCTTCCCAACTGTGAGGCCTGTCTGGAGCCTCTGTAACTCTAAATCGTGGGGAGAGCTCAGACCCCTCCCGAAACTCTCTAGCCATGGATGTTTTGCATTTCACATTTATTTGTGTGCCTGTTAACCCCAGAACTCCCTGACTGCCCCCAGGCCTATCTGAGCAGCTTGCCTAACCTCTCTCCTCGAGGACAGAAGAAAGTTCGGCTGAGGGTACCGTGAACTGTGCAACTCCAAATGCGATCTGTACACCTACAGGGTCAGAATCAGGTTAGAAATGTAGGTTCTCAGGGCCTACCCAGACTTGTGAATCAGAATCTGCCTTCTAAAGAGAATTCCTGGGGATTCTGATACATATGTTTGAGAAGCCCAGTTGTACATGTATAAAATGCCCTGACTTCAGGAGCGAGCCTGGACAGCTGGTGGTCTGTGCTTGGTCTTGAGTGAGCAGGCGCCCCAGTCTGAACAGTGGTGGCTGCCTGCATCTCCTGCTTCACCTAGGAAATGGGTGTTGCAGCCTCAGTCACCAAGTGACCTCAGTGTTCTCACTGGGCATGTAGTTCTCACCTTTGCTCATTCCCACCAGTAGAGTACCAGCGCATCGCAGACAGCACCATCCCGCAGGAAGACTACCGGTGCTGGCCATCCTACCACCATGGCGGTTGCCTCCTGTCCGTGTTCAACCTGGCTGAGGCTATGGACGTCTGTGAGAGCCATGCCCAGTGCAGAGCCTTTGTGGTCACCAACCAGACCACCTGGACAGGTGAGCCAAAGGCAGAAGGCATCCTGATAAAGGTAGCTTTTGGAAAGTGATCCTACCTCCAGGAACAAAAGCATCTAGACTTGTTATCTCCCCCTCTGCCCCAGGTCGGAAGCTGGTCTTTTTCAAGACTGGATGGAGCCATGTTGTCCCTGATCCCAACAAGACCACCTATGTGAGGGCCCCTGGCTGACCTGTCTGAGGGCTCAGCCAACCAGCTGACCATCCTTGCCAGCTGGACTTGCCTGCGGCGGGAGTGATTTGCACCAGCAGCACTACATGTCACCTGGGAAGCTCTGCAGACAGTGCTGACATCCCAGACAGACTGACATGACCAGGACAAACGTGCAATAATGCAAAATGTTAAAATGTGAGTTTACCAGCCTAGGTCTGAGACTTCTGGCTCCCAGGCCGGGAATCAGTGGTCGAGGGAGGAGCTGATGGCCTCTCCAGTGCTCTGGGGTGCAAGCCAGGCTCAGGCTGGTCTGAACTGGGACTGTTCCGTGGGCAGCCCCATCACTGTGTTCATGGTGTGAGAATGTAGCCAAACCCCTGCCATTGCTGCTGCACATGCTGCGGCAGGCGGGGCTGCATGAGGACAATCGGTCACGGGATGTCCTCTCAGCTTAGCTCCATTCGGGAGACGTGGCGTGGGGGTGTTCCAGGGTGTGGGTGAGCCCGTTCCCAGAGAAGCTGGCTCTGGCTCCTTGACAGAGGATGCTCCCAGGCCATCCTGGGGCTCAGGAGCCAGGGCACACGTGTCCAAATGAGCCAAGACTGGGATGGAGGAGGAGCGGGTTGCAGTTTGAGCCAGGACCTGGGGTGGGGGTGGGGCCAGGGCCTTTCTGCGTCATTTGCTTTCAGTGAAAGCCACAGAGCAGCCCAAACCAGGCTTTACCCCGCTCCTGGAGTTTGCATATCCAGAAGTTTTTATACTTCTTGTTCATTAAATTGTTTATTTTTGTAAAAAAAAAAAAATCAGTTAATAAAATGAGTTTTCAAGGCAAAAATTCTTCTCAAGTCAGTTTCTGGGGCTGCAATGTACTGGTCCTAAATTACGCCTTTGTGTGTGTGTACATGCAAGTGTGCACATCTGCACGTGTCGGGGTGGGGGTGGGGTGACCCTTGGGCATGAAAGTCTCGTGGCTAACACTAAAGACGCCAAAATGTGTCTTCCGGTCGTACTTCCACGGCATCTGTTTGTCGCCTTGGCCCGCCACATCAAGACCCAACAAAAGACATACAGATTCCCTTCTCCCCACGAAGGTTCCCATTTTAACACATCCCAGCTTCTCTTACGCAAAGCTCTGAGCCAAAGGAATGATGTCCTCTTGGCAGGCTATGAGCCACCTCCAGTAACGTGGGGAGATCACTCAGGACAGAGACACCAGGTCACCTTTGCCTCTGCACAGCGTTGGCCATCAACTGCCCTCCATAAGCTCATGAGCCTTTGTCTAAGAATTATGTGGAGAGTAGGGAGAAAGAGCAACTATGGAAAAACCAGCCCAGCTTCCTGGGTTTCAGGAAGGAAGTGCTAGGAGCATATGGCTGCCCAAAGCCAAAAAAAATGCAAGAGGACACTAAGGCTAGAGAGAGCCCCACCAGTGAATGTAGACCTTATTTAAAATCCCTCATCCTCTCTCCTATTCAACATTCAACTTCTAGTATGTACTCAATGGGCATAAACCTTTAAGGGTTTAGAAGGAATAACCAAGCTTTATCTCAGAGTGACCCTCCAGGTTGCAGCTCACCACTGCCAGCCCAGGTCACACACCGCTACATCTTGTTTCTGTAACTGGGCAGAGGACAGAGTTGGAGACTCCGTGGAACCTCACTCTGTGACTCAACCAGAAAGCCTGCCCACACTCACCACCCTCGGTCCTCATCCCTCTGAGACCTCAGCTTACAGGGGCCAACAAGCCTTTGGCCCCAGCTGAATTCACCACTGCAACATACAGAGTCCACTCCATGCCACTGAGAGTTAGATTGTGCCCCCTTGCTGTTCTCCAACTGTCATCGCGACTGAGGGGCTCTGAGGGCAGAGGAAGCTGCATCCTGAAGCTGTGCTTATGGAGGTGCCAGAATTGATGCGAGCCTGAGGGAAGAAAATCATCAGGGTCTCAGTCCAGAGAGAGACAAAGACCCAGTTACACTCCACAGGGAGGCCCCAGGAGCCAGGCAGGGAGAGAAGGCCAAAGTCCAGACTAACTTCCAAGCTCTGAGAGGTTTCCAGAGGTCAGGCTGGTGGGCAAAGTGGAGGTGGGTAGAGGAAAATGACACCTACAGAGGGACTAGCTCTGGCTGCAGTGAGGTACAATTATTCCAGTTTTATCTGAAAACAATAGTCCCCATCCCAGCTTTAGGGCAATCTAAGGGGCAGTCACAGCCAGCCCTGAATCACAGCCTGTGCTGTTCAGTGCTACCTCCCAAGAGGTGAAATCACAGCCAGAGGAAACAGTTAGAGAGGGCTGCCTAACTCTTGAGTGTGTGACAAACCGAAATGGAGGGCCATAAGCTGTAGTCTTAGGCCTGCCCACCAGTGGCTGAAGCGATGCCAGACAGCTTCTCCCTCAGAGCACGCGCCTGGCCTCAGGACCTCTTCCTGGCAGCAGAAAGGGCATTGGCACCTGGGAGTGGAGAGGCAGCAGAGTGCCCAAAAGTAAAGGTGACAGCGAGTGGAGAGGCCTAAAACAAAACTATCCCCCCTCCCCCCGGGAAGGGCATTGACAGGCAGCCACTGTCTCCCGAAAGGACTTCCCACTTCTGGGTGCATGACGGAGGGCAGTGTTGCTTATGGCTTCCGTATGAGGCTCTGGAGCCAGGCTGAGCTGGGTGAGGACACTGGACACCTCTGCTTTTCGCTCACTGTGTTATCCAGCTGTGAGGACTCCCCGCAGCCTCTGCGTCCTCATGTGCAGATTTCAGATAGATAATATCTCACCCCAGGAAGGTTATGGGAATTCAGCGAGGTTATGTACATAAGGGTCTCCTCAGTATCAGCAAGCAGTAAGTGCTTGGGACATACTGGCTGACACCGTCGTTGTCTTGTGTGTGCTGAGCTGAGCACAGAAACTGTTCATCCGGGACCTGGCTGCAAGAGCAGCTCGATCTGCTGAGGAGGACCAGGGCACACAGCCACACTCTCCCCGCCTCTCCGGCAGCCCCGGTGGGAAGCACTGCCCTTGGGCAGGGAAGCTGGGCCTGGACCTCCGGGTCAGTGCCCTGGGAGCCGAGTGTATGGCAGACAGAGAAGGAAGAGGATTAACATGAAAGCAGAAAATGGGATTAGGAGGCCTCAGGATAAAGTGCCCATCCAGCCCTCATCTATGACAGCGGCTTCTGGAGCCGAGTACACAAGACGTGGTTGCCCCCACCCCCTGCTTCCAAGCAGAGCCAGGAAAGAAGACTCGGGGGACTCGATTTGGTAGGATAAGGGGCTGGGCTGCAATGGGCTGTCAGCCAGGCCTGGCTGCCTTTATGCGACTGTCTTTTTTAATCCTGATGGCAACTGGGAGGTGGGTGGTGGCTCAGAGAAGCAAAGGGCCAAGCTCTAACCCGAGACTATGTGCAGAAGCCTGCATTCCCTCTCTGACAGCCCTTATAGCATCCCCATGAAGATCAGCATCACCACAGTTACCCACTCATGCCCGCCACTGCTTCTGTGAAGCACTGACTGCCTTTGATGGGAAGCCCCACAGGCAATTAAAGGACACCAGGTCTGCCTGCATCATCCCCTAAGAGTGTGTTCCTAGAAACCTGACTTGAAGCTAGGCACACTGACACATGCCTGTAATCTCAGCAGAAGGATCATAAGTTCAAGGCCAGCTGTTGCTACTCCGAGGGCAGACAGTGCTGCGTCAGTCCAACTATGTAAAGAGGTTGGGGCCAACTTAAGGTTACCATGGAAGCTCTAGAGGTTCCCTGGCCACTGACTGTGGAAGTTCATGCTCCTACCCTTTATAACCATTATACCTTCTAGCCTCCTGTCTTCCAGACTGTGGCCCCTGCTTCACCCAACCCAGCATCTGACATCTGCTCACCTGCCCTCCTCTGGCTGCATTCCAGCCCTGGAATGTCGCTCTTGAGGTGCAGTGACAAGGCCACCCTCTTCTGTCATCCAAGTCCCAACAGGAAACAGCATAATAAACATAAGATAAATTGGCAAATGTGTGGCATGGGGGATGACCATGAATACCGTTGCTAGCTGGACACCTTCGAGACTGAGTTCCTGCCATCTCTCCCCAGAGTAAAGGAGTGGAAGCTGTTAGCACCACCAGGGAGCAGAGCACAGAGGGGGTCAAACAGGCAGCTAGAGAATGACCAAGGCACACAGACAGGGTGGCTTCACAAATAGAAACATATACCGATTCTATTCTCCTTCCCCTTTCCTCCCAACCTCCTGTCCTGCTCAAACCCAACTTGAAGGCTGAGGGCCAAGGAACTTGCTGTGAGTTCCACGACCACCAGCCCTGAAGGCAGGGAGGAGCAGAGCGGAGCACAGAGGCCAGCAGCACATCTCAGTTTGCTTGAGCCTCGGTTTGTCTTCTGGGGAGGGCAAGTGCAGACTTCCATTTTTTGTCCCTGGTTCCATTCTTAGATGTTCAGCTCTTCACTGTTCTGTTTAAAGTAACACCTTAGGCCCAAACCTTCAGGGGAGTCCCCTACAGCATGAACTCTCCACAGCCACCATTAGCTCCAAAGAGGAAAAACTTGGCCCTTGCATGGTGAAAAATACTAGATATTACAATAGGTTTTGGCCCTCCATTGCACCCCAGGGCATAAACACATATATGGCATATCTATGCAACTTAAAGTCCACAGAGGTGGTAGCAATTAGAGAAAGTGTCTTAAAATGTTCTAAGGGAAGGGTAATAATGAAGACTAGCTTGTAAAACACCATGTTATAGCAACTCATAACTCATAACCTTGCTTAGGTTGTCCCCAAGAGCTTTGAATCTGTCACCCTCAAGAGTGAAGTTTTAGGGGCTGGGGATATAGCTCAGTGGAATAAGCGCTTGCCTAGCAAGCACAGGGTCCTGAGTTCGATCCCCAGTACCACCAAAAAAAAAAAAGAGTGAAGTTTTACCACTGTTCTCTGAACTGATTTATTCACTCTTTACAGAGCTCTTGATAAAAGCGAGGTACCGCTGAAATTCTTTTCTCACTTAATGCTTTACTTGACCTGTCTTTGACCCTGTTGAGCATCTTTGGCCACCCATGAGCCCCCTGCATCTTCTGCAGCCCCAACACTAGGTGGAAAAGCTCAGGTCATCCGCAAAATAAGAGTTCATCACACTCTCTCTCCTGGCTGACCCAGCCATGAAATATTTCTCGATGCTAGCCACTATAACAAATTCTGAAATATTGGACATGCTCCCTGCCTTTCAGGAGCTCACAGTATCACTGGAGATGTCACAGAGATAGATTAATTTGACAGGACAATCTGTGAGATGTGACTGTGAAAGCAAAAGGGCTTGATTGTCACATCCCATACCGTTGAGGGCCAGTCAGCCTGGTCCCCGGGCACATCGGTTCCCCAGCAGAAGCCTGCTGCCAACACTTTGCCATCCACAGGAAGACTTACATGTCCTTGCTTTGTATTTCTTATCTGAGCCCATTCCCGATTTGTCACCATGCTCCCCATTCCCATGGTGACGCCACTTCTTCAACAGGCTTTGGTGTGGCGCTTTCCAGGGATTCTTGAAAGTGTAAATGGATTGTGCCTACTGTTTACCCTCCTTATCCGTACACTTTTTTGACCCTTCAAAAAGCTCTAGTAGATTAGGAAGGCCTGGTTTCTCATTAGCAAAGGCAAGCTGCCTTTCCATGGGAGGTGGAGTTTGCTCAAGTGCTCCATAATCCTGCCCTTAGAGCATCTGTCGACTTGCCCAGTGCCCAAACAAAGCTGGTGGGCCATTTCCCAGAGCCCCACTGGTACCTTCAACAACTCCACCACACAGGGGTCAGTTTCAAGAAAAGACTCACCTGTTCTCCTGCCCTTCCATGATATTGATCTTATTTATTAGCTCCAGGGGGTTGGCAGGGAGAGGGGAGGCAAAGGAAGTATGTAGCAGGCTTTGCTTTTCGTTGCTTGGAGATTTCAGGCACTGGATTCGTTGAACTTGTGCGGAAGGGAGTAGTGAGGTTATCTGTATCACATTTCATTTTATGACACAGCACCTTGTTTACACCACTCTTTAGGTTGTATATAGGATATAAATTACCTTCAAATGCTCTGGTCCTGTTTAGTCATTTTTTTTCTGCTGTCAATAAAAAATTTTAAAGGGCGGCCTTTGTTCTAAGAAATGACGATCGTACTTAGGGTGCAGAGCTACTGTAATTGAGAAAGACAGTTTGTCTTGTATCTCAGCCTCCTGTATCTTTTTGAATTGGACTTTGATGCTGTGTGGATTTTTGTGACTCCACAGCTGAACTATGCAGCATTTTGCAATTATTAAGAGCAAATGGGTTTCTTCTTTAAACACAGACCTCTGCTTAACACATTTAGTACTATTTGACTTGGGTCTCAAGACAGTGCTCTTCCCGGAATGGACTTCATATGCTGAAATTAAAAAAAAAAAAAAAAGAAAGAAAATTACCCACAATCCTGTCACATATGCTGAAATGACCCTTTTTTCCTATGGCCTCTCCAACAATTTGCTGAGATGAAGAGATTTCTAGAGGGCACTTTTGGGTTAGGAACTTGCAGGTTAACTCTTTAATGCTCAAATCTTTGTTCAGCCCATTCATGGCACTTCTGAAAATATACTCTGAGTAAATAATTCAAAATGTGGGAAGGTTAAGAAACACATGGATGTTCCTTGCTACATTACTTAGAATCACAATAAATGATAATTTTATGGTAATTGGTGGAAATGTGGAAATTATAGTGTTAAATGAACAAAGCAGGATGGAAACCCAAGTATGTAACTACGCAAAAGCGAAGGTAGAAAAGATTTGGAAGGAAACACACAGAACCAAGCCTTTTGCAAGGATGACAAGCTAATTAGAATTTTTTTTAAATTTTTAACTTTTTATACACGTTATGATGTTTCATTAATAAAAAAATTGTTTTATTCAAATCATGGCTTCAGTGTATTGAAGGAGTAGCTCCATCTTTTTACCTAAAGTGAGACAGAAATTTCCTATTTCATTATGTAACCTTCATTTAAATTAGACCTGGGGAAAGTCAAGCCCTCTAGTTCTTGTGTGTGTGTGTGTGTGTGTGTGTGTGTGGTGCTGGGGATCAACCCCAGGGCCTTGCACATGGAATGCAAGAGCACTACCACTGAGCCACATCCCCAGCCCAACCCCACTAATTCTGTAATATGTAAAAAGCAATTGCTGCCTTCATACAGGAGTTGAAATCACAAATAACCACAGGACCCAGCAGGTAAGGAAGTGGCAATTCCTGGAGCTGTGCATCTGAGAACCTGGGCCTGAGCTGCTTAGGTTTTTCAGGGGAATCTCAGCTTTTTGTGATCTTCCTAATTTGTGCATTTCGGGCCATGAATTCAAATTCAAAATTAAAATGAAGACTTGTGTGGGCCAAACAGAGCATGCCTACAAGTTGGATTCAGACAGTTGGCAGCCAGTTTGTGACGTGTAGCATAAAACCCCTTGCTTGTTGTTGAGAGGATCAACTGTCTGACTAAATTTGCATGTCTGTATATGGGTCCATACATCTACAATTCGAAGATATCAATGGATAAAGCAACAACTACTGTTGAGACCATATCACCTTGTCTATAGATTAGTTGTGATTGTACTATTTTCTATGATAATGGGTGTCTGTTTGTCAATATGTTTTTGTACTTTTATGT